>OZ010614.1:4236488-4323988 GCA_963932145.1 Acanthosepion lycidas | reverse complement strand
TGTCAGAATGAAATCCTAACTACATTTGTTAATAGAATGTTAGTGCTTGTATAAAGTACATATAACCTGTAGAGTTGTCTTGGTGGGAATAAATTCATACTCCTTCTCTTCTTTCCTGTTTAGAAGTGGGGTTCTGGTTCTTTCTAAAGTCTACTTCAACTCTATACTTCTAACGTCTTCATCTGAACCCTGAAATTTTATTTACTAATTTTTTTTTTTTTTTTCAATAGAAGTAGATAGGTTTGCCTATTACCCAGTTCACACTCCTCCTAAGTCTTTTGAACAGGAGTAGTTTATCTATTTTTTTTTTTTTTTTTGTCCTGTATAGGATTAGGCTTCTGGTTCCTTCTAAAATCTTTTCATTCCCTTCCATTCCCAGTAGCAATAAATAATTTAAAAAAAAAAAAAAGATCCATGTACCAACACTAAGTTCAATCGTAAATCTGTTGTAAACAATCCAGCAGTAAAGAAAACAGGGTCAGAAATCCAACCAGCAGAAATGCACTTTCACTCACCAAGCTCAAAATCATTCTCTCAGTAAGCAAAAAAGCACTGGCCTTTATTCACCGAGTGATTTTTCTGATTGGCCATGCCGTTCAAGGTTGGTGATTTTTTTTCTTTTGTTACAGTGTCTTAGTGGCATTATTGCCTTGCTTGAGGTGAATTGATATTTAAGGGGGGGGGGAAGAAATTTTCCACGTTACAGAACACAACAGATTCCTGAGGAGGGCTGGTGAGTCTGTAGACAAAACATTATGGCAAGGATACTAGTCCAAACCAACTTGCATACGACTGCATGGTATATATAAATGTCTTTTCAATATTTTCAGGTTCCGACAACAAGATCTTCCTGTGGAACTGTGGCACCGGTGAACCATTGGTTGAGATTGAACTTCCAGATTTGATTCTGTCAGCCAGTTTCAACATGAACGGGAGTCGAGTAGCTGTGACTACAAAGGACAAAATGCTTCGGGTCCTTGACCCCCGGACAGGAGAGGAGATTGTTGTGAGTTCTAATAAACTTTTTCTCCCACTGCTTCATTTTATGATTCTGTAATTTGCAGCTTATGAGGCAAATTCGAAATTGAACAGGATTAGAAAAATAAAGTGAGAGAAATTTTCTTAACCCAGACCCCAATCAATGAACTTTATCTCACCTCAGACTTTGTTTATAAGAGCTACAAAGGATAGGAAATTGTGCAGAGCCATAGTCATCAACATCATGAAGGGATACAACATATAGAAATTTAAACTATCTCTTTTTGAGTACAAATGTCCGTTTTGTTTCCATTTTCATTAAAGCTTCCTTGTCACTTATGTTTACATAAGTTGAATTTACATGAATGAAAAACATGGTGAAAAAATTGAAATCAAAATGAAGTTAAATGCAAATTTTGAACACTTTTCTGCACTATATAAGATGATATTCCTAAACAGAACTATTTTTGATATGAAAGTAACAGTAATGAAGGACAGTTAATTAATGAAATAAGCTTTTTTAAAATCAATATGCAAATTAGTTAATCTGAAAAGTGATATTGCCTAAGAGATAATATATAGCTCGTATATTAAGCTTCTAGTGTGTATTTTTGTTCCTGTCCCGAGTGTACGCACTCAAGTTCCCACCTAAAAATAGACCTTGTGTCACATTTCATCCTAGTGGGGGGTGGGGACAGAGTAAATACTGGGTGTAATTTACTATAAAGTAGTGTTGGCACCTTTTAACCCTAGAATTTGTGGGAGAATTCAGCTCCAATTTTGCATTTATTCATGTAGAATATATTGTTGGTAATTCTACTATAAAATGTATTGTTGGTCGTTTTGCCATAAAAATGTATTATTGGTAATTTTACTAGAAAAACATATAGATGGTAATTTCACTACAAAAATGTATTGCTGATATTTTTATCATAAAAATGTATTTCTATACTTTCCTAGTGTTTTGATTTTTTTTTTTTTTGTTTGGATGTTCGCTATTTGCCCATAGCTAGGACCCTAAAAGGTGCTACCACCCTGAGGTAATGGTGGACCTGGGAACAACAGCAATTAAAAGGAGATTTCATGAACCTCCAGTCTCCCTATCAGAAATCATAGGTTATATATATAATTATGCACAAAAATTAATTCAGTTTTTTAAATTTAAAAAATTTTTAAAGTCAAAAATTTGAATTTAGCATTCCCACATGTTCATAATTATGATCAATGTTTACGTTTATATCTCCCCCTCCCACCTACACATATATAATTTCATCAATAAGAACATTACTTTAGTCTGTTGAAGTTCTTTTCAATGACAATATGTGCCAGACACAACTTTCCAAGTTTGTCATTCAATTGCCTGACAATATTTAACAAATACAGAAGCTAATGGCAATTTTTACAACTACAAAATACCCATAGAAATTCCCTTACTGCATTGTTAAACAAGCAAATATTGCAATAACAATTATAAGTATGAATGAAGGTCTTTATTTAAAGAAGTAAGAGGGTACAAATCTAAAGATTTAAAATTGAAAATTTTTTCATTTCATTGAAGCAGATGTTAAACTCGAATGTTATCATATCATCTATCTTCTTTGTTTTTCTCATTGAACCCAAACAGCATTGCTGATATGTCTTTTTCTATCTTGTCTCATGATCAAAACAGGATATTTCATTATTTATGATGTATTGGCAGGGTGTAGCATACATGCTGACTAAGGAACATACGGAATTAGAATATGGTTGTTTTCTTACCAGTTTTTAAAATTTTTTTTTTTTTTAATCCTGAAATCATAAAAATAAAGAAAGTTTTGATTTATTCATGTAACCACAGAGTTTGTGTTTTGGCAAAAAACATTGTTTAAAAATGTTTTGCATAAAACATTGTTTTCATAAGAAGCAAATTTTACTTGTCTGACTGCACAAAAAAAAAAACAAAAAAAATCACTGCAATCTCAAGGGAAATGCTTTTCTTGGTTTATATCAAGAAAATAGATAAAGGGAGATAACTTTGTGAAATAAATGAATTGGTTTGTACTTTAACCAAGTTATAAAAATTCAATACATGCTGAGAATCCTTTATCCAAAATTCTTGGGACCAGAAATGATTCAGTTTTCAGATTTTGGAATACAGGTTATTTAATTTGTATATAGCATCTATAAAATGAAGAAGGTTATCAATGGAACCCAAGTATAAATATGATATCACTTTATATTTCATAATATGGCTTATACATATACCCTGAAGGTTATATAAGATTTAATAAATTTTGTGTACATACAGATACAGGTAAGGACATTAGTCATATAATGCTCACATGGACTTTTAAATGGTGAAATTAAGATATCATGTAAAAATAATGTTTTCTACTTTCTGTACATGTACAAAAAACATGATCACTACTAATATGAAGGATTTTTTTACATTTTGAATATCTACTGAGCACAAAACACCTGGTAAGTAATTCATAAAGGTGTTGCTGTGATAATCACTATGTAGCTGGGCTAGGGAACACCCCCGTGCTTTCTGAAATTTTAAATTTTTGGCAAGTTATGTCAGCACCTGAAAAACTTGGAATTTCAGATAAAGGATACTAAACCTATATATAACTTAGATACTGAAATTCTAAATTTGTCTTTTTTTTTTTTTTTTTTTTTTTTTTTTTTAAATCTATATGTTTGTGTATATAGTCTATCCAATTTCATTTCATTTCCTTTTGTTGGTCAAGCAAGTTTCATGTGCATTCGATAAATGTTAGTATGATTTCATCATCTTTACTATTAAATATCCCACATTGTGATAAAAGAAAATCTTCCAACAAAGGTGAAATCTTGTTAAAAAAAAAAAAAAAAAAAAACTGGACGCAAGTTTACTGTGGATGATCTAGAGCAGGGGTCAGCAACCTTTTGCTATGTGCCGACTATATGATTGTTAATGTCCCAAAGGGACATGGCATATAAAAATTGTGCCTCCTGGATTTGAAACTACACCACCAACGTCAACATAAAAACTAATTGTATTTTTTCAATGTTGATATTTTCAGTCAGACTAACTTTTTGTATTTTTTTTTCCTCTGCCAGAGTGGCCGAGGACATCAAGGTGCCAAACCAGCTCAGTGTGTTTACCTCAAAGATGGAAAGATATTCACAACAGGGTTCTCTCGCATGAGTGAAAGACAGTACGCTTTGTGGAATGAAGTAAGTTTCAAAAGACTTTTATGAGGTTGGTCCAATACGTCCCTCGACTGACATGTCGTTATTAATTAAATCTTGATCTAAAGTTTTCATTGTATAATATTTTCCCTCTTTGATTAATGGGAAAGTGTTTATGATGAAAAATTAAATCCTAGGATCTTTTATGTTTTTCTTTTTATTCCCATGCCACTGCTCCCCTATCCTATTTCCCCATGAATCTTCTCCCCTTTACTGACTCTCTATGCTTCTGCTCCCCTTTCCTCGTCTCCCCAAGCAACTGCTTGCCTTTCCTTGTCTCCCCAAGCAACTGCTTGCCTTTCCTTGTCTCCCCAAGCAACTGCTCGCCTTTCCTTGTCTCCCCAAGCAACTGCTCGCCTTTCCTCGTCTTCCCAAGCAACTGCTCCCCTTTCCTCGTCTCCCCATGCAACTGTCCACCTTTCGTCATCTCTCCATGCAACTTCTCGCCTTTCGTCATCTCTCCACACCTCTGCTCCCCCTTTTCCCACCTACCCTCAAGTCTTTCTCAACTCTATTCCTTCTTTTCCATCTATCCTCTTTTCTCTATATATCACTTCATCCTCTATTTCTTGTTGTACCATTTCTACCTTTCTCTACTCATTATTCTCCCCTCTTCACTTGTTTCTCGTCTTCCTCACTTGTCCCTTCTCCTCTTCCTCACTTGTCCCTTCTCCTCTTCCTCACTTGTCCCTTTTCGTCTTCCTCACTTTTCCCTTTTCGTCTTCCTCACTTGTCCCTTTTCGTCTTCCTCACTTGTCCCTTTTCGTCTTCCTCACTTGTCCCTTCTCCTCTTCCTCACTTGTCCCTTCTCCTCTTCCTCACTTTTGTCTTCACTTTTTCTTATCTCCTCCTTTTTCATTGCTTTCTTTTCTGTTCATGTGAATTAGATTTTTTTCACTATTTTTCTTGTTTTGGTATTAGTCTGCAAATCTTCTTTTTCTCATTATTTTAACGTTTTTGAATTCCTCCCCCTCTTTCTCTCTCACTGCATCAGTGAATTTTCAGTTCCCCATCCCCTTCTCTTTATTTCAGTTTTTTCTTTTCATTTTCATTTTTTTCTACATCCCTCCTCTTCTCGTCCCTCCACTATATTCCCCTTTCCCTCCTTGTCTTATCACTCCATTCTCTCCTCATCCCGACACTACTTCCCCCTCCACATTCTGTAACTCTGTCCCTCCCTCTCCTCATCCTGCCATTATTACTTTTATTTCTTATTTTTCCTTTTGTCTCTTTGCCATTTTCAATTGAGTCAAAGAGTTTTACTTATTCCATTTCCAGAAAGATCTCAGCACCCCAATGGTCATGACCGAAATTGATAACAGCAATGGTGTCATTTTCCCTTTCTATGATCCTGATACCAACATGATCTACTTATGCGGAAAGGTAAATAATTTCATTTCCATTCTTGCTTTCAACTGTCCACTTGACTTTTTTCTTAGCTTTATGATTTCAGGCTTCCATTTTTCCAATTGGTTCCCCACTTTGCACAATTTTGGGAATCACATCTCTTGTTATTACTATACAGCATTACTCTGAAAAGATAGAGAAATACCAGGATCTTGCCAGGGAGCTGAAGGAGCTATGGAACAAGACTGTAGAAGTAATTCCTGTAGTAATGGGTGTGCTTGGAACACCACCTAGAAAACTGAAAAAGTCCTTAGGGAAAATTGAGACCAAGATTGTAAACATTCATAAAACTGCTATCATTTACTGTGTGAGTATTCTCTGAATAGTTCTTGAGTTGTGAAGAATCTTGTTGACACTCTGCCTCAAGAATTTCCATTGACTAATATCATGATCCATTGTGTACCATCTTTCCAGGAAATTAAAAAAAATAGTTCTATCAAACACAGCCCGCAAAGAGCTTTGTTCATTTAAGCTTTTTTGTTAATAGTGTTGTTCAGATGATGGTTGTCTTCGAGTATAGAATCCAGAGGTTAGCAGTGAATATTTCGGAGTCAGTAGGAAAGCGTAGTTCAGGTTAGCAGTGGATATCGCAGCAAAGTAGCAGAGCACAGTACTTCCTTCTGTTCATCTTCGCCTGATAAGTTGGCACTGGTCATTCGGGTAGGGTAAACCAAAATGGCCATCTTTTATACACGGCGGGTTGAATGTTCTGCGTCTTCTGATTGGTTAACCTTCTATTGGTGGACTATAAAGTGAGTCAAGTCATTTGGATTGGCTCACCAGTTACATAATATATACAAAAAACTGCGACACCCCCCTTATTTTGGGTATATTATGGAATCTTCCTTGAAAATATTAAAGTCAATATTAATATGTAACAAATATTTAATTTTTTTTTTTTTTTTTAAGCATTCATAAAATACATTTTATTTTTATTTATTTTTTTAATTTATTTTTCATTTATTAAAAGAAAATTAATATCCACAAAAATTAGTCGTATCACTTGGCCACAGTTAAGTATTCAAGTTAATAAACATTAGCAATAATATAAGTTTGGGTTGTGATCACAACAAAAAAAATGGAAAGAATTGTTACTTTACCCATAGCTGGGACCCATTAAAACAGTCCCTATCACTCCGGATCAGAGTGATCCTGAGGGTCATTAGAAGAGGTGTGACGTCCCCCCGGTGTCGCTGTGCCAAATGTGACGTCTGTCTGGCTGCGTCTGTCGTGCTATCCTGTCCTGTGACGATCAACTGGCTTGGTATTGGTCACGGCACCGAATGTGACGTTCTAACCTTTTGGTGATTCGGATGGGAATCTGGTTAGATTCGGTATCAGCCTTGTCGTTCCCAGCTCGCCTCCAACGTCTGGTTACTGAAGTAACTGTTTTGATTTCTAGTCTAACCTACTCACGTTGTGATTTGATCTTAGGCAGACGAAATCAATCAGTCGCCGGGCTGTAATGCAAGCCGAGTTTGATCAAGGGCAACACCGCACAAGTATATGTAAAAGAAAATAAAATAATAACTCGAAAAGTTCAAATGTGTTAAAAAAAGGATAACAATATTTTATATCTGGTTGCTGAATACAGGACTGTGTCTTCTTCTCAACCCGCTATATGGATTCGTGACACTTTGTGTTTGTTAGGCGAGTCTTAACATCTTAAGTTGTTTGTTCTTTAAGAAACTGGTTCTTGGTGTATCTTCAGGCAATATTCCTGAAACTTGTTTTTGTGGTGTGAGTCTAAGTCGTTCTTCAAAAAATAAATTTTTCTTGGCTACAAGTTGAGTTCGGAATTGCATGAATCTTAGTCAGCTTCTGCAAGGCAGGTCTTCAGAGCTCTCAGCTCACTGCAACTGCTTGCCTGTCTCCAACCCCAACTGCTTTTCACTTGCTGCGACTCTGCTTATATGAACACCGACCAAAACCGGGGTGGGCTTGTCGGAGTTTGAGGTTCCTTGACAATTCTAAAGCCACAATCCAGTTCTTTGTTTTTGGTCAGGAAAATTTTATTATTTTCCATTTTTGGAAATCTTTCGTCTTCCCACCTTCTTCTGTTCTCATATTGGTATCTCACCATGCCCTCAGAGGGTGTCAACGGGTTTCCCCTCTCTCTCACAGTGGCATCTCACACCTATCCCTTCAGGGGGGCGTAACAGGCCTCCCCTCCTTTTTCACATGATTACCTCCACCTAATGCTCATGCCACCATTCAGCCAATGGGTGCTCAGCAGCGTGGGTGTGGCCAGATTAGCCTCGGTTTAAAAAATCTTGCTCAAAGAAAAAAAAAAAAATTTATCTTCCCTTTTTCTTCTTTTTTTCTTTCCTTTCTTCGAGGAGACCTCACACCCTAGACTCTTATCTTAACCGAATCACCTGGAATTCATCAATCAGATTTTCGCCAGCATGAAGTGGGTGGCCATTTGGACGTATTTGCATTCTTGGTGCCAATTACTGATCCGATAAAATAGTTTCGCTATCATAGCCAGCCCTGACGATAAACAGATGCTCCTCTCAATGATATTCTGCATATAGACAAAGGCTTAACCTTTCCTTCATGGTGGTCAGCGGACACTTTTGTTTTTCTCGGACAGTGCATGCTTAATTTTTATTTTTATCTCTATCTCTTTAGAATTCTGCGGGGGTCTCTTGTCCAACTAGAAAAAATCTTTACCATTGCCATGGGCAGATTGGATATATCTTACTCGCCGCCCTGTAACATAAATCAGATTAAATTCTGTGTTTTACTTTCTCGACAATGGAAATAAAAATGTTACCACTTATCCTTGTCAGAAAAATAACACCGCTTAGTGTCCTTTTCATGATGGCTTCTTATCACCTAAATTTAATTCTCACCTTTCTTTTTTCGTCTTCTTTCTTTCTAGCGACGTAAATAGTGTCACAGAGGATTGGGCTATTTACATTTATACTCCGAAACAAAGGACTCGCATTCATGCCAAAAACTGAACTGATGTTTCTTAAGACAATAACTCATGGATGCAGTTTTACGTCCTACCCAGGACCAATAAGGACCTAAGAGGGACTTAATGGATGCAGTTTTACGTCTTGCCAAGGACCTTATAAGTCAGTACCAAATATGGCAGAAGTGAAAGCCCGTAATTTCAATTTCGTAATTGGTTTCGTAAATACATCCGCCATATTATTTCCCCGATTGAACATATTCAATTTGTACTATTTTCTTATGTAGTTGGTCCCTAACAAATTGATATTTAATATTGATATGCTTTGATCTTCGATGTATTATTGGATATCTAGCCAAAGCAATACTGGTTTAATTGTCGCAGTAAATAATTATTGGCTCACTTATTACCAGTGTTGTAATCGTTTTATTAGTAATTTAAGAAAAATAGCCTCTTGTGTTGCTTTTGACAATGCAATATATTCAGCTTCACAAGTAGAAAGTGAAATCATTCCCTGTTTCTTCGATTTCCAGCTGATTATTGGGTTACCGTCTGCTAGCTTAAAGCAATAGCCTGTTATACTCTTACGAGCTGGTGAGTTTACCCAATCAGCATCACAAAATCCTTCCAGTTGTAATGGTTTATCTGATTGTCGAAATACTAGGCACCAACTCTTAGTTCCCTTTAGATGACGTAAGACTTGCTTAGTTCTTGTTAAATGCACAGTCCCCGGTTTATTTAAGTTTTGGGACAACTTAGTAACCGTATAGCAAATATCTGGCCTGGTTGATGTCATCACGTAAATAAGACTTCCGACCAATGTTCTGTATTCTTTCTTACACGCCGCTATACCATCTTCATTATTCATAATTGTGTTTAAATCCATTTCACATGAAGTAGTTCTTGTTTTACAATTTTGCATGCTGAATTTAGATAAGAGCCTTTCAATGTATCTAGATTGATTCATTGTAATAGTGTTGCCTTTAAATTCAAACTGTATACCTAGAAACCATGATAGTCGGCCGAAATCGGTCATTTGAAACCTTATTTCTAGGGAATCCTTGATTTTTAATAGAGCTGCCTCACACTTTGATGCAATTAACATATCGTCAACCCAAATAACCAGAATTACCAATATTTCATTATTAAATGTTCTCGTGTATAGACATGGGTCAACTTGGGAGGATTAAAATTATTGTCCAATTAAATAATAATGGATTAAATTATTCCATGTTCTTCCGCTCTGTTTGAGTCCATATAGTAACTTTTGTTCATAATTATCAGCTTCTTCAAAACCTTCTGGCGGTTCCATGTATATTTCATAGTCGATGGCAGCGTTCAAAAATAAGCTCCTTTAACATTCATATGGTGTATATCCATACCATAATGTGCACCCATTTGCATCAAAATTCTAATTAAGACTTAATGTTTCTACATAAGTCGTCCCCCCCCTCTTTATAATCTTCCCCATATATCTACGAAAATCCATTAGCTACAAAATGAGCCTTGTACACTGGCGATCCATCTTCAGTTCGCTTTACAGTATAAACCCAACGGCTGCCTATAATATTTTTATCATCCGGGGCCTTTTTAATTCAAAAGTGTCCTTTGATAATAAAGATTTTATTTCTTTTTTTTTTTTTTTTTTTTTTTTTCCATGGCAGCTATCCACCGTTTGGAATTGACAAAATGTATGGCTTCTTGATAGTTCTTTGGGATACATTTGTACCGGATAGCAACAGTCGATGTTACAAATATTACATTGACCCATTTCAAAATAGTCTGGCTTTCTTCTATTTCTTGTTGGATAACGCGGAATTTGCACCCCCCCCCTTCCCCTCATCAGTTGCACTTTCTTTTAACTCAAGATTTGCGTCCGATTTTTTTTCTCGTCTAACTTTGCGGAATTTGCCCCTCCCCTTCCCTCATCAGTTGTATTTAACTCATAAACCCACAGATTTTGGGGTAACTTAGATTTTATCAGCAAACATCTCGCCATTTCAAAAAGCGTCCTCCAATTACGTTAAGCAACTCCGTTCTGGTGTGGAGAATAAGAACAAGTTTTCTCATGTTTAATGCCTTCATTTATTAGGAGGTTTTCGTAAGCATCAGAGGTAAATTCTCCACCATTATCTATCTGAATTATTTTTACTTTTCCATATGGGGAGATATCAGACAAATAGATTTTTGCAGCTTGCAGGGTATCAGATTTGTTTTTCCGAAAATATATCATAATGAGTCCTGAATATTCGTCACCAAAGTTTAATACATATGAATAGGTGCCTATACCCATTGGGAAAATTGGACCCGCTAAGTCGCAATAAACTCTGAACAAGATATCTGTTGATTTGGGAATCTGACCCCTATTTCTATATTTCGTCATTTTCTCTTTAATACACATGTCACAATATTGTAAGCCCTTTGGAAGTGTAATTTTCATTCCAGTGACGTGTTCTTGCAATCTTTTAACATCCGGATTATTACAGTTCTTAAGTCGTGTGTGGCTGTCTTTGCAGACTTAATACTTTTCAAATAATACAAACGTCCATTTTGCTGTATATTCAGTTCTGTCTGGATATATTAACTTTGAATTGTCTCGGTAAAAATTGACTTTAACGCCAGTTTTAATTGCAGACTGAACTGAAAAAAATATTTTGTTTAAATTTAGGAATATATAAAGCCCTTTTTAACAAACATTTACAAATATTTCCTTTAGTGTTTCGCAAATAAATGCCGTATCACCTCTTTTTAAACTAAATTATTAGCTCTGGTCCTGTCAGCTAACTCAATAAAAATGTGAATCGGGCTCTGAACTGTGGTCAAAATTAACAAATTTTGTTTCATCCTGTAATTACATGATTTGTCGCACCAGTATCAACTAGGTACAACCTATAACCATTGGCGACAGTATCTAATCCAAAACGAAAAAGCATATGTTCGTCCATTCAAAGAAGTTTTTACATTTTTACAAAAATCATTCCATGTCCAATATTTTCTGTTATAGTTCTTGTAATAATTGTTTTTTCAGCCCCTTGTTTTTAATATCATAATTCCTAGTCTCATAGGTTTGAGGGACTGGTTTCCTGAATTTTTTAAATGACGTTCTCAGTTGCATTACGTTATTGCCTTGATTTTGGGGGGTATACATTTTCAGTTTCTTCATAACTACGTAACGCAATTTTAAACTCAGTGAAAGTTAATTGTTTATCTTTTTGAGTTATAACTGTCGTGAATGGTTTGAATGTCGGTGGCAAACCCTTTAAAACCATGGCTATTAGCAGCCCATCTGAGATAGTCTCTCCTGCTATTTTAAGGCATTTATGACATTCTCTGCTCGCATAATATAATTGGTTACTGATTCATTTTCTTGTCTTTTTAACGCGGTTAGTTGAGTATATAAAGCAATAATTTTAGGCTTACCTTTTGACAAGTAGTGTTCATGCAAAATCTGTAGAGGTCTCCGGCCATTGTCCTTGGTTTCTCTCATTATTAAAGACAAACTCTGGTAATTCAGTGAATTGTATTAATTCAGCGAACACGGTCGCATTTCTTTCCATAAAATCATCATCCCCCTTCGCAAAGGATGATGTCATGGAGTTTTTGAGGTATTCTGAGGTAGCCTAAAAACTTTGTCTCCCATAATTCATATCTCGATTCATTCCCGTCAAAATTTAGTTGTGATCTGCGCTCATAACCAATGTTGTTCAGATGACGGTCGTCTTCGAGTATAGAATCCAGAGGTTAGCAGTGAATATTTCAGAGACAGTAGGAAAGCGTAGTTCAGGTTAGCAGTGGATATCGCAGCAAAGTAGCAGAGCGTAGTACTTCCTTCTGTTCATCTTCGCCTGACAAGTTGGCATTGGTCATTCGGGTAGGGTAAACCAAAATGGCCACCTTTATACACGACGGGTTGAATGTTCCACGTCTTCTGATTGGTGGACTATAAAGTGAGTCAAGGCATTTGGACTAACTCACCAGTTACATAATATATACAAAAAACTGCAACAAATAGCCATCTTTTGTTTAAGTGGAAACAACAAAAAAATCCTTTCCTTTTCCCCAGGGTCATCAGTTCTGATCTGACATGTGATAATAAAACAAATCCAGGTCAAAAAGAATTTTTTTTTTTTTTTTTTTTAAAATGATGATGATGATGATAATAATAAAAAACAAACTTAGCCATGAAATTCATTAACAAAAAATGGCATTTTAAAGGAATTTGTTTGCCTGTCCCATACTTTTTCCTTCAACTATCTTTTAGCAAAATTTACTCCAGCTCTATATTGTTGAGATGTAGCAAGCATTGTAATTAAGGCCCAAATTTGAAAGAGATCACTGGATTAAGTTTCAAATTTGAAAGAGATCAAGGGACTCGAGTGTCAGAAACCCTTTTAGCTAGAGTGCATATCTAATGATATAAAGATATGACATATTTTTTCTTGTACTTCTTGCAGGGTGACTGTACGATCACTTACTATGAAATTACGGACGAAGACCCTTATGTATTCTTCTTGAATGCCTACAAGTCGACTGAGCCGCAGAGAGGAATTGGCATACTACCAAAACGAGGAGTGAATGTCAATCAGTGTGAAATTGCTCGGTAAGACCAAAGTTGAAATTGTTTCTTTAAAAAAAAGCAAATAATATTTTTTCTGCCTGAATTTCTGGGATGGAGGGTTATCATTATTGACACTATTTATATTCAGACTGTTGTCCTTACCTTTGTTGTTGTTGTTATCATAACGTTTTGAGCATTTTGCTTTCCAACCTTCATCAGGTATATGTCGATCTGAATAACTTACAGGCAATTCTGAACTGAACCAAAAAATGTTCAGAATTCCTTGTAGGTTACTCAGATTGATATACAGGATACAATGGATAAATTGTCGTCTAAGTGATGCCAAAATGAAAATAACGCTGATATCTCATTTTAACAGATGTATTTACCAAAATTATACAAAATATCATGATATACTAAAGAGTAAATTTATTCAATAAAATTGCCATTGGCTTCAACCACAACCTGCAGACGACTTTGGAATCTCCTGCAACTCTTCTGGATGGTCTCCTTGTTTGAGTTGGTGAATGCTGTCATAATCCTTGCCTTCAATTCATCTTTGGATTAAGGAGTTCTGTTGGTTTCTCTCTCAACTGTGCCCCACACATAATAATCAAGAGGTTTGCAGTATGGGGAGTTAGATAGCCAGATGTAAGAGGTGATGTGGTCACAGAAATTGCCTGACAGCTATTGCCAGGCATTGGGTTTTCCAGCAGCCACCCTCTTGACCCAGGGCAGCACTACTGCCTTAAGGCACCTACAAATTGGAGTTTTTTTCTTAGAACAATCAGAATGAGTTTTCCAAGCTGCCATATACCATTGTAATCATCATTAGACTACTCCAACTCTGAGGGAAGATGAATAGAGGCATAACATTGCCATCACTAGTGATCGCTCCAAACACCTTCGTAATCACTATTAGACTCATCCAACTCTTTTTGGTTTGGTTGTTTTGTTTTACAGCATATCAAACTCAATGGATTATTTAATGCTGACAAGATTTTTATTGTTGCTAATATTTTTTTTTCAAAAAATGTACCCTGCTGGTAATAATGTATTGCTCATTATGATGTACTACTGGTAATAATCTTTCCAAAAAAGTATTACTGGTATTAGAACCTATTTTTATACTTTCATAGTGTTTTGACCCCTTTTGGTGGGGTTAACTATTTGCCCATAGCTAGGACCCTAACAGGTGCTACAACCCCGGGTCAGGGTGGACCTGGGAACACCAGCAATTAAGAGGTGGTTCCACACTCCTCAAAACCTCCCGATCAGAGGCCTTGCTCTGTCCTGGGTAAGATGTTAAACTACATCTGTGTCCTGGGTAAGATGATAAACTACGTCCAGTGGCAAGACCTCTGATCAAAAGGGTTTGAGGAGCATGGAACAACCTCTTAATTGCTGGTGTTCCCAGGCCTACCCTGACCTGGAGTGGTAGCACTTGATAGGGTCCCAACTATGGGCAAATAGTTAAATATTACCAGCAATACTTTTTTGAAAAAAATTATTACCAGCAATACAATTTTGAAGGAAAAATATTACCAGAAACAGATTTTTGACAAAACAAAATATTACCAACAATAAAAAATTTTCTCGACATTAAATAACCCATTGAGGTTTATATGCCATGAAACAAAATAAACCAAACCAAACCAAAGGCCTTGCTGTCGGACATAGTTTATCGTCATACCCAGGATGCCAACTGAATCCTCTGCACTGTTATCAGATTGACACTGAAACACTCTGAAATGTTCATATTGGAGCTTCCAGTGCAAATACCAACCAGTACAGCATCCCGTTTCCAAATTTCTGGTGGAGTGAATCGTGTTATGGTGCCCTTTTTTTCTCACAGACCATGTCCAACTGACCCTACTATACTGTACAGTCAATAAAATCAAAAACAAAAAATGCGCATGCATGAAATTGAAAATATAAAATGGCGACAATTTATCCATCGCACCCTGTATATCTGATGAAATCTAGAGGGTACAATGGCAGAAACATTGTGATACCAGCAACAACAAAGATAAGGACAATAGTCTGCATGGAAATTAAATAATTAATAATTCTTGTGTAGACATATCACCCAGGGAAAAGGGGTGCCACAAAATAAAGGGAATAGTGTGAGGTGGGGTGCTAAATCAGGTGTTTGAAATGGAGGGCAGGATAAGTCAGATATTTTTTTAATAGTTCTGGTTCCATAATTTTTTACCTGATCTCATAAAATGAAATTTTTTTTTTTTTTTTTTTTTTTTCCTTCAGATCTGTAAATATTTTTAGTTTGGACTTTTAAATAAATTTTTTTTTTTTTTGTTTTTAACTTGTAATACATTTTCCACATACAAAATTTATATAAAAGACTTAGAGGCTGATGTGGCTGTTTCTAAACACACCTCCTCTATTATAATTAAATCATCTATATGGGGTAGTATTGCATTTAAGTTTTAAACATTTGAGGCTTCATATATGTAAATCAGCAGCAGAATCTATGGCCATTCTTATAACACCAGACATTCTACACATACACACATGTACAGGTGTACACAGGCACATTCACATCTATTAAGACACACACATACACAAAGAAGGAAAAATGTCAACCTAATACCAATAAAAAGTGAGTAAATTATTTTTACAAATAGCAAGAATAAGAAAATTGGCAGTCAATTGCTGAAACCTCCTGATGAGTGGACTGAATAATAAAAAAATGTTCTGTCAACAAAACTCAGGAGTCAGCATGCTGAATATAACCTCAATCAGCTAAGTGAGAAATTTTAATCCTCTCTCTCTCTCTATCTATGTATATATTATAAATTGATATATATATATATATATATATATATATATATATATATATATATATATATATTATTATAAATTGATTTAAAATGTTTTTTCTGCTACACAGTTCTAACCATGTTTCAAAAATGGAAGGTCTGAATTTAATTTTGTAATTAAATTAAAGACATTAGTTCCATTTCATCCTCAAGCAAATTTTGGAATAACTTTTAAAATTACTGGGTTTTAAAGACACAGCTAAAACCATAATTCACTTCCACTAGACAGGAGTGTTTGTGTGTTCTTTGTCTGTATTTTGATGTATCCTTTAAATACAGACATATATATAAGATAATACTCCATATATATATATATATATATATATATATATATATATATAAGATAATACTATATATAATTTTAAGACATTTTTTTTGTTTATACGTTCTTTTTTATAGATACAAATATTTAAGTAAATGCTCTGTTTATAAATAACAGTATCAAGTATATAAAGATAATACTCCATATATATATATATATATAGGGAATATTATCTTTTTATTTATTTTTATATATATATATATATATATATATATATATATATATATATATATATATTATACACTCAGTACTTAGTGGAAAGTGCTCATTATCAGTGATAGAGCTAACATATTCAGTTGTATTTATATATATATGCATATATATATTAGGTTGGTGCAAAAATAATGACGGTTTTTGATGTTAAAAAATACGTCAAAAACCGTCATTATTTTTGCACCAACCTAATATATAGTTTGTCTGATGATCACAAAAGTATGAAACCCAGGATCACAAACTCATATCCATACAGCTGAATATATACACACACAAACACACACACACACACACATATATATATATATATATATATATATATATATATATATAAAAGTGAATATAGAAGTCAACACTTAGAGGTGACAGTCTGTTTCATGCTAGATGCAATCATCAGGCCTAATGATTGCATCTAGCATGAAACAGACTGTCACCTCTAAGTGTTGTCTTCTATGTTCACTTTTATATTTAGACACACTCTGTATCTGATATTGAGCACTTTATCTCATAAATATAGCACATCTTAAGACTATATTTCTTCATATACATATATATATATATATATATATATTATGTAACAGAAGTTTAAAATTACCTCCTGGTATTACCTGTCTCCAGTGTTGGAACTACTTCCTGATCTTGCCAAAAATCAATCAAAAAATATGACTATGATGACGATTCCTAACTGGCATATTTGAGCTTAATTTTTGATTTAAAGAAAGTCAAGAGAAACTTGGAATGTCTTAATCTTCATAATTTTAATCACTCTAATGTGACTGGTGTGTTCTTCAGCTTTCCTTATTTTTTCAAAAACTATCGGGTAAAATACTGTCATTATTTCATGAATTATTTAGATTAGCATCTTCATGTTTGTGTTTCAGTCACAATGTTTTGACCACTGCTTTCTCCTACTTTCACCAGGTGTCCCAAATTGTAATATTCAAGTCTGTAGGAAAAAATGTCAATATTTGATCTTTCAATGGGTGATGTATTTCACTATTTATTTTATACACATTCTCTTCCTTTTTGAAAATTCTTCTTTTGTCTCTTTACAGATTTTACAAGCTACAAAATAATGGTCTGTGTGAGGTCATCCCCTTTACTGTTCCAAGAAAGGTAACTGCACTTTTTACTAATTCTCATTTCTTTTTTAAAGAGTTTTCACGTCAAGATAAATATTTTATGTTCCAATTGTGGCTGGATAAGAGAACAAATGAAAACATCAATAAATTGCCTGTGAGGCAGAAAGATAAGAAAACAAAAATTGTTAATATAAAATTCTTTGTATTGTCAATACAGAGGATATGAATGGAATGTCTCTTTGTGGGCAAGGGAAGTGACTTAGGAGATGGAATGAGTTGGTAGGTCCTGGATTTGATGCATGTGTTGGTGTGGTTGATTCAGGTCACTAGTTGTGACATTGACAGCTTACCTGTTCACTGCAACTGACCAGTGTCATTACCAGTGTTCTTAAAAGCAGCTGTGGTGAATCATGACTCATCATTTATTTCATGTTTTTGCTTTGGTGGCAACCTTCATGATCAGCATGTTTTATATTGTATATATTTTTTTGAGGGGATTTGTTTATGAGCCAGATGTTATGTTCGGAGGGGCTATTTAGAGAGCAACATTTTTATTTTTTCCTTAGTGTTCACATCCAGCGAACATGTCGAGTGAATCAGAAAAGAGATCTAATTTGAAACAGACTATAACGCAAAGATTGATCTTGAGTTGATCATCTCTCTCTCTCTATTCATGTCTACTCACTTTTTGTTTCTCTCCCCCTTTCCTTTGGTTTCTTCATATCACTTTTCCTCTATGTATCTCTCTCTCTCTCTCTCTCTGCATGCCTGTCTCTCCCCTTTTGGTCTGTACATGTGCCTCTTTCGCTTTTTTGTCTGCCTGGTTGCCTTTCCCTCAAACCCTTTTAGGCCTATCCACATGCCTCTACCTCCCTCCCATCATGTAGGCCTCTCCCTTACTCCCTCCCACCCTTTTTAGTTCTTCTGTGTTCCTCTCCCTCCCAACCTTTCTGGTCTGTCCACTTACCCCTCCTTCCCTCCCTTTCTGATTTGTTTCTTTTGTCCCTCACTCTCTCTCTCTCTCTCCAAGAAGTCAAAGAGAGAGTAGGAGACAATGAGACAAGTTATTTATTAAACCAGTTATTATGAATTTGCCACATGTAGAAAAATTTTGCATCTTAACTCCAACATTGTTTGCTTTGTCACATTTGCAAATATCTTTTCTCTTCCAAGGTGTCTTTCAAACAAGCCAGTTGCTCACTGTTGTATTGTCTTTTAACACTTTGTCCAGGTTCCTGTAATTCAAAATCAAGAATTCTTTTCGAATTCCTCTAAACTCAGAACTTTTTCTCTCCAGAGGTTTTCAATTTATGGTGTTGAAGGCTGTCTTTGTTTTAGAGTCTCATTATAAAATTCATGACTACCTCATTGAAAAAAAATTTTTTTGCATATCAATTAAAGAATATTTTCAGACAATCATTTAAACCATGGACTGATGTTTGTTTGTTTAAATTCATGCAGAACCCTTTTTCCTTAAGCTTGTAACAAATATATCAGTTGACCGATTTCACAAGTAATAAAGGGCTGTATATGATTAAGAAACACTTCTAAGATTTCCCTAACATTGTGGAAAAGCTGATCCTGGGAATTTTCGCATCAACCTAATATATAAAATGAAATTAAATAGCTGTTTTATAGATAATAATTTTGGGATGAATTAGTACATAAATTCAAATATATTATTTTGAAGTGTTGGATATAATACAGCAACCCTATCCTATTTCTTTAGGGTAGAGTAACAGCTCCTTTGTCAGGCAGGGAGATTAGCATTCTGTTCAGAATGTATCTACTCATTTTGAATATCTCAGTTACATAGCCTTGACACAATCAGAGCCACATAACCAATTAGAGAAGAGCTTACTGTATGAACAGATATTCTCCCATGAGGTTACTCAGTTGATAGATACTAAGTTTGTGTACTTTGTAACACTTTCACTCACAATGACATCATGTGCAGTTTTTTTTTTTTTTTTTTTTTTTTTTTGGGCAAAACATCATATCACCCAATTGTCTAAGTTCCTGTCCAGATTTAGCTTCCTGTGGATTCTGGCTTTTCTCAAATCTAAGATCATTGAATACCATGGTCAAGATTAAGGAGAATGTGATGAAGCAGCTTATGGTGATCCCAACAGAAGAATTTGCAAACTATTTTGAAAAGTGGAAGGGATGGTGGGGTAAAATTTCAAGAGGAATACTTTGATAGGGACAAAAGTATTATTGCCCTAAGCAGGCTACACTTTTCATATTTTAAATAGCTGGATATTTTCTGAATAAACGTTGTATTCCCTGCCATATGTGAATTTCTTTGTTTTTTGCATTACAGTCCGAACTCTACCAAGACGATCTTTATCCTGATACTGCTGATGAGGCCCCTGCTATTTCTGCAGAGGATTGGTTTAATGGCAAAGATGCAGACCCTGTTTTGGTGAATAAAAAAAAAAATTCTTACTTCTAGCTGTTGATTTTTCAAAGAGTTTCATTATTTATTTTTCATTCATTTCTTTCTTACTTCTTAAAATATTTTAATTTTTCTGGCTGTAGAAATAGAATTTTAATTTCTCTGGTTGTGGAAATCACTTTTATTATGCAAAAAAAATTCCTTCAATTACAAGGACATTTTAAAATGTACACTCATGTTACTAGGTTTGAATAACAATTCAAGGGGAATAAATCTTGTTCCCCAGCTACATATATTTATATAGGTGTCTGTTTCTAAAGAAGTAATGGATTTTTTATTTATTAATCTGACAAATTTTATCACTTTAAGCATTATTTTTAGTGGATACTAATATTAGAGTAGACGCTCTATCTATTTATTAAACAACATATTTATTTTCGCCTTCTGGCCTGAATATTCAAGAAAGCCAATCAAGCAAAGCTAAATAGAGACTTTAAGGCACAAATCCTTCCCAGATTCTCGAAATATCATATTTGCTTAGTTTCGTATCTGAAATGGAAACAAAACCATTTCTAGTCATCAATTTTTTTATTTATTTATTTTTTTTTTTTTTTATTAATCTGACAGATTTTATCACTTTAAACATTATTTTTAGTGGATGCCCATATTTGAGTAAATGCTTTGTTTATTCATTTAAACAGTCTATTTATTTATCAGTTCTGAGTATGATGATAAACTCCATCTGGCAGCAAGGCCTCTGATAGGGAGATTGGAGGTTTTGAGGAGTGTGAAATCACCTCTTAATTGCTGTTATTTTCAGGCTTACCCTGACCTGGGGTGGTAGCACCTGTTAGGGTCCCAGCTATGGGCAAATAGTGACCCCCCCCCTCCCAAAAAAAAAACAAAACACTATGAAAGTATAAGTAAAATGACCGACAATACATTTTATCTCCAGTTGAAGGCATGCAAATATTTAGAATTCAGCATTAAATAACCCATAGAGATGTTGATATGCCGCTAACCAAGCAACCAACATGAAAGAACATTATCCCCTATAATATCCTACAATTTCTTAAACAGATCAAACTGTATTCCAAAACTTAACTTCAACCAAAGTATAACATAAAACACACATCATCGTCTCTATTAATCATGTCCACACAAACATGTATATGCACAAAAGCTGAGTTTCATCTACCATGTATTCAACTGTGAAAGTAGAACAACATATATTTTTATTACTTCAAAGTTCCCCAAAATATTAAATTTCAGCATTAAATTACCCATCAAGTAGTTGATGGGCTGTTAAACAAATCAAATATATTAGGTTTGTGCAAAAATAATGTAGGTTTTTGACGTTAAAAAATACGTCAAAAACCGACATTATTTTTGTACCAACCTAATATTTATATTCGCCTACCAGCATGAATATTCAAGGAATTTTATTAAAGAAAAAAAAAAAAAAATGTCCTCAGCAGGATTTGAAACTGCATCCCGCTTTTCAGGAGAAACCTTCATTAGATCTAATGTGCTTTAGTCTGACTCGGCCACAAAGTGGGTAGCACTGATCAAGCAAGGCTAAATAGAGCTTTATAAGTGCAACTACTTCTCAGATTCTTGAAATCAACGTACTTATATTTTAATTGTCACTTAAGGCAAGATCACACACCAATACAAATAAAAAAAAAAAAAAAAAAAATAGTGGCAGATAAGGTTAAAGAAATGCATGCTCATTTGGAAAATCAGGAACCATTAAATTTTATTGTTCTATTTTTTTGCTCTTGATATAGGTGTCACTAAAGGAAGGTTTTGTATCAACCCAGAAAGAATCAGTTAAAACTGTGCGGAGGTCCAACATCCTTGACAAAATGCCGATGAAGGCACCGAATGATAACTCCCAACCAGCTGCAGCTCATCCACCAGCCCCAACACGTGCCTCCCCTGCTGTGGCCCCAACGCCTGCTCCAGCACCTGTGGTCCACACTCCAGCGCCTACTCCGCCGGCTCCTGTCGCTCCAGCCCCAGCTCCTGCTCCAGTAGCAGCCCCAACACCAGCCCCAGCCCCAGCAGTAAAAAGTGTTCCTGCATCAAGACAATCGGCAAACCTTTCTAATGTGGCTTCTAATGACATACCAGCAAGCCAACCAGTTCTACCCCCCGTAAGTATTCAAAGAACAAAATCGTGAACGTCTCATCATTCCAATATTTTTTCATCTTTGTTGCAGCATTTTATTTTAGCTGTTATATTCATCAACTTGCTTGCATTTTCTGAGGTTCTGAGATGAAGTGTATTCACTCTTTCCTTTTTATAAGTTAAACCTGGAGATCTTTTATAGGTTATTCTTGGGGATCTTTTATGTGTTTTCCTAGGAATCACTTACAGATTATTCCTGGGGAACATTTAACGGTTATTCCTGAAAATCTTTTATTGTTTTTTCCTGGGGATTTTGTATGGGTTATTCCTGGGAATTGTTTACAGGTGATCCCTGAAAATATTTTATAAGTTATTCCTCAGGGTGTCTTATATGTTATTCCTGAGAATTATTTATAGGTTATTCTCGTGGATGTTTTATAGGTTATTCCTGAGAACATTTTATTGGTTATTCCAGGGGATCTTTTATCAGTTATTCCAGGGAATCTGTATCATTTTTAACACTCTATTTTGCCTGTTATATCCTTCAGTTGTCACCATGTTCCATTCAGTGCCCTTTACCGAACCAAACACTGAATACAGGCCCATGAAAAAGGTGAATAAATGAATTGGCTGATGACGTGCACTAAGCATAATGATCACTGGCATGCTGATTCGGGCTGAGTTTGTTGCATTCACTTTCACAGAAATACCCTTGGCCAAGTTATGAATCCATCTCTTGCCTTCATCCAGCTATGGGTTAAATAGCAGGACAACCTGGGCTGTATAGCTCAAGTTGTCAGCCAGTCTAAATGAAGAACTACTCTGAATTTCAAATCAACTGGGGATGGGGTTGACAACGCCACTCTGTACACAGGGCAGTAAAATGGCACCAGATAAAAAGGAGGAAGACAGTTGATGAATAAATTGGTTGCGATATATTAAAAACAATAAAGATGAAGATGCTCGTCCAGTAAGAATATACAAAATAGTGAAAAGGCTTAATTCCAGAGGTTTAGTTAAATTGAAGAATGTAGGAAAAGATGCCTTCCAAAGGCTGAGCAAAGTATTAAGGAACAGGAATCATAGAAAAATGAAAATATTTAGAAAATTTAAAAAAATGTCAAGTAATTTTTATTATGCAAATCTATGTAAAGAGTGCTGGATTTACCTATAGGCTTAGCCTAGGGCCTCAATATCTAGGGCACCTCCAGCCAAGATGTATAATATTTTTGATATTGTCATAGGCCTTTCTTACATATGCTGTCATAATGCATTGTTGACTCTAGACAAACCTTCAGTAATTTTCCATTTCAGAATAATTCTGTCTTAAGCCGATAATTCTATGCCAGCATTGATTTATTTATAAGGTTTTTTAAATTTTAACATTCATGCATTTTTTTTAGTTACATACTGTCTTTAACAATAATATCTTATTGTCCTTTAGAGGAGAAATTATCAACTGTGGAATTTTAAACACTCATCATCATCCTTGGCTTTAAATTGTTTAATTTCACACTTCCATTTTCCTCTGCTCATGAGAATGGAGAATTTGGAGGTCCTCACAAGTGGAATAGCCTGGGGCCTCACAAGTGGAATAGCTTGGGGCTTCTCTTCATCTAAATCTGGCACTGTGTGTAAGCTAAAATTGAAATATAAATTTGAAGAAAATAGTCATTTTTTCTTCCTTTCGTCTTTTGATTCTTAATTTTCCTGTTAAACTTAGAAAAAGAGAATGTTATTTATATATATATATATATATATATATATATAAAATATATGTCTGTATGACATTTTTGAAAATTCATTGAAATTCTTAGACATGTGTGTTGTGTGAAATCCTGGGTTGATATTCATTGTTATTAGATGAATTATCTAAGCATCCTCATCTTTGTTGTTTGAGTCATTGTTTTGGACAGTGGGTTCTCCAACATTTCTCAGGTGTACATTAAGTAATCTGTAATTATTTTTCCCCCACAGGTGACATGACTAAAATTCATTGCCATAATTTTATTTTTATTGTCAAATGCAGCAGCAGAAAATATCTTTGATGGTTTTATATATATATATATATATATATATATATATATATATATATATATATATATATATATATATCTTATAGGCCAAAAAGTTTGGATCCGTCCTCTGGATTTAATAATTAGTAAATTCCATGCTTTCTGTGGTTTAATTAACTCCTACTAAATTAGGATGCAGAAATTATTTAACCTATTAGTGAATGGTGCCCAATTTATTACATAAGGGTGGGGCGGTACCTAAGCCTGCCATTAGCCAGCATGGCTGAGTAGGTAAAAAGTGCTTACATTTTAAGGAAAATTTATGTAGTAATGGGTTAATTTCATTATTATTATTATTATTATTGCATATAGGAAAAAAGCCTTCAGGAATAGAAAGTCCCTTTGCCCTGAAGTGAGCTATGAAATTAGTTTTGAAAAAAGCATGAAACCTTCAATTTTTAAGCAATTCTTTGAAATACAGAAGGTTGCTCCAAACTTTTGACTTATACTCTGTGTGTGTGTGTGTGTGTGTGCATATATATATATATATATATATATATATATATATATATGATTAAATGGTGGAGGAGAATTACTTTTATTGATTTCCATTTGACTGAATGAAGGAAAGACTTTTTTTTTTTCTTAGTTTGGTAATTTCATGTTGACCTATTAATCAAATGAATGTGTGAAATTGCAATCGAATGACTGACTGGTCACTCAAAGTTTGAATCGATTGTTGACTGCCACTTTCTGAATAATTTTAATTCAAATCAGTTCTAAAGAATTTTTGTTTTACTTTTGATTATCTTGTCAATTTTGTTTATTTTTCTTTTCTTGAAATTTCATTTTTATTTTTTCAAATTATCTGTCTTCATTATCTTATGCTTCTCTTTTCATTCCTTCTCTCTCTCTCTCTCATGCTTTCTCTCTTCATCTTCTTATCTCACCCTTTTTCTCTATCTCTTCTCACACCCTCTTTCTCTTCTTTATCTCCCTCTCCTTTCTCTCCATCTCACTCTCTCCGTCTCGCTCTCTCTTTCTCTCCGTCTCGCTCTCTCTTTCTCTCCGTCTCGCTCTCTCTTTCTCTCCGTCTCGCTCTCTCTTTCTCTCCCTCACACTCTCTCTTTCTCCCCCCCCCACCAAACCAATAACATTTTTTCCTTTTCCAGGGGATGCTATTCTCTCCCTCCTCCCCCTCTCTCCACTCACTGACCGTTCTATGAATGTTCTTTCTCTGTCCACACAGGCTTTTGACCCACAGGGAATTCTGGACGATATCAGAAAACTGAAACTTATCGTCAAGGCTCATGAAAGACGGATAAAATCCTTAGAGGAGAGATTAGCGCTATTGGAGGCAAACGCTTCTGAAGACGACGCTACACTTTAAAAAGTACTTGTCTAAAAACTATTCTACCTACATGTTCGCTATTATTTTTTTTTTTCTTTCTTTCTTTTTTTTTTTTTTTTTTTTTTTTTGGCCTGAATTCTTTTACCCTTAAAAAAAAAAATGCTACCCTATATTTTACCTAGTTTTTATGCTTGCATGTTATTCCTACATGGCAGTTGATTGGTGATGGTGGTGGTGGTGGCTGATAAGGCTGCCTGCGGGGGCATAGGGAAGGGCGGTGGACATTTGCATATCTATAATTCTTTCACCGGATTGTTTATCATAGAACATGTTCAAATGAATAAATTCCGTAGTCCATGTCTGGAGGACTTTATTTTAAAATCCCTTAGCAGTTCAATAATATCTAGAATCTTTTGTTAATAAACTGAAGTTTGTGTGGATGAAACTTTAAAATTTGGGGAGATTTGTTTGCGTTTTTTTATTTTTTTCATATTAGGCATTTGATATTTTTCTGATCTCCCATTGTACCCAATCATTTTTGTCCTTTTCATTTCTTTAGATCTCCAATGTCTTCCAAATATTGATACCCTGCAAATCCCTCTCAGATTCTCGAAATTAAAAAAAAACTGTCCCATCCCAGTTTTTTTTTTTTTTCCTCATATTTCAAGAGATTTCCATATATTTGTCGATAATCTTAAGATGAGGTATTGTAATTATTTACACTATTTACATTGACCCAGTGGATAAAAACGTTGATAATCCAGTGACCTGACCCAAAAGAGTTGTGAGTTCAATACTTGGTTATAGCAGAGGTGAACAAAAACTTGTAGATTTGAGTTAAAAGGAGATAACTGGTACGGAGATATCTGGAAGAGGCATGGCACATGGAACTAGAACAATCTACTTTGATGAATGAAATAAAGGGTTCAGTTTGAAATTCCAATCAACTTGAAGAATCCTGAGCATACAATGGCTGAAACATTGTGAATGCAGCAACAAAGATGAGGACAAAAGTTTGAACATTGTAAATAGTGTAAATAGATTTCCATACCTCCAGTCTCTGACAAAGATTTAATAAAAGTGAAACTTGGTAGACTGATAATATTTCCGATTTGTTCTTTATCTTATTTCAAGGTTAGTAGGAAGCCAATTTTTCACCTGATCTGTAGGTAGACTGTTTTTTTTTTTTTTGAGACAATTTATTGCTAAAGACCCTGGAAAAATGGTCAGTTCCTTCCACTGCTTCAGTAGGTATCTGACCCCCACTCCCCCTGTTATACTCTATCTTTACAAGAGACAGATCAGACCAAAAATGGAATATTGCTGCCATATTTGGGTTGGAGCTGCACAGTCTTCACTCTCTAGTCTTGATAGAGTTCAAAAGCATCTCCACATCCCTGTGGGGGATGAATTATTTTCCACTCTACAATACAGACAAAACATTGTGAGCCTCTCGCTGCTCTATTTCCATGGCATGTGTTCTAGCTAGCTACATTCCTCAGTCCCATCAGCCCTGAGCTTTACAATTGGGATATACCATGCCGCATACATTACTCACGTACAACTTCCCAAAAACTGTTGCTTTGTGGAACAGACTCCCATTGGGATGTTTTCTCAATCACTATAATCTTGACCTCTTTGAGTCTAGGGTTAACCATTATAGGGATAGCCCCATGAACTTTTTGCCTCTTTCTTATGCACATCCAACACTGCACAGTAACCTTCTACTTTGAGTGGCTCTTGGGCCTTGTAATGATTGAACATTAGTATAAAAAAATATTTTAAGACATTTTTATGTTTATACATTCTTTTTCATGTCTTAAAATAATTGCCGGACTTTGTCCATTTCATAAAAAAATATGTAAATTTATTATTGGCTTTTTATCTTTTATCTTTTTTTCTACTCAAAATGACCAAAGCTTTTCAACTAATCTTGGGTACCAAATAGAAGTTAAGGATTTTTTGTTTTTCTGCCACTGTCCCTGAGCTTATTAAGGTCACCCTGTTCATTAATTTTGCACTTTCTAACCTTTTAAACAATTTTTCTGTATGTGTAGGTGGTGTAATAGTGGCTCAGAATAAGAAATCTAAGAATTGTGTTTGAATTTCAGTCAGGTTCGCTACATCCTTGGGAAAGGTATGAATCCATCACCTCCCTCAGCTATGGGTTAAATAGTAAATATTGTATATGGAAAAATCATAATTATTTCTTAAAGAATTGTCAATGGTAATTCATTTGCAAAAAAAAAATTATTCTTACAATACAAAATGTTTTGGCTTTAAATAACCTAAAAAGGGTTGATAAATCATAAAAAAACAAATCTATTAATCATATAAATAATTTTCCAACCTGCTTTTATTAACCTTCCTACCATCTATTGTATATTGAGACCCCCCCCAATTATTAAGACCCCCCCCCTATATTAACCGCTGAACCAATATCATTTGTTATATTCTCATAACTGATAATGAATCTAGCAGACGTATTACTTTAGTTGTCCAACCAGGTTTATGTCAAAATGAACTATAGTCAATCTGCCTTTCTATTTTCCTTTTATAGAATGTCATGTTGACTTTGGTTTTCCAAAGGGATAGTTGGATTCAAGCCTTTTTGGGGTTGGAATTCTCTTTTCTAGTTCCATTTGCCACTTCAGATTATATTTCCAAACCAAATTAATTCAATCTGTTCATTCTTAGCAGTGTATTGTTTTCCATTTCCTAAACATAAAACCACTTTTTTTTTTTTCCTATGCACCCCTTTTCACCAGAAGTCAGAATGTCATTCCCTCCCCTGTTCCAAAATTGTCTGACTCAAAAGATTAATTCCAAACAATATGCAGATATTACTGAAAATCTTCATTCTTTTCCATATTCGTACATAATACATTTACATGGATTATTTTTTATAAAGGAGTTTTACAAAATTAATAGCAATAGAAAATGATGGCGGATTTTTTAAACTTGAAAACACACACAGTAATTTGTTTTAACTAATTATTAAACAAATAAACTGAAGCCAACTTCAATAAACAGATCGTTCAATAGAATACCAAGGTATAAAAAAAAAGTTCGATAAAAGATAAGGGTATTTAATTTGATTTGATTCTGATGAAGATTACAGTCATTTAGAGACAAGTAAAAGATTCTCATGTACCCCCCCCCACGGGCGTAACCCCCCCCCCCCAACACACACACTGCATTAGACATAAATGCTGTTAATGTAAGAAGACTACACACAATTGTCAATCTGCTTGCATTACATGAAGAGTGCAACATATGCAAAACTTCAAACTGCTGGGTTAAAAACCTTGTCAATTTGGGAGCATCAACTCTTGTGAAGGCCTTGCACAGATTTATATTATAAATTAATATTTCAGGTTTCCACTGTTGAATGCTCTTCTTGGTTAAACCTAAGAATTCTTCTTAGACTGTCTCTTTTTGTGCGGATTTCAACCTCACAAAAAAGTGAAACACAATTATCCTCTAAATGTTTGTCTTTCTGAGTTGGTCTTAAAGGCACAATTCATATCCAAGAAGCCACATTGCAGATATCAGGGAATATTACAATCGTGATGGAAAAACCTGCTGCTCTATGCATACATTACTAATTTAGTTTTGTCAGGTACAAAGACAGATAAAAAATGGAAGATTGTGTTGTGCCATTCAGCAAATGTGGGGTGTGAACGGTTTGTCTTGAAAATCGAGATACAGAAGAGGTTGTTGATATCCAGAAATATATTTGGTACAGGTTGTGTAGGCAAAAAAAAGTTTCACACTCTTGCTATAGTGGCCTTGTACCAGACTAAGCTCATTCGTGATTGCTAAATTAGAATGTTATGGCCTTGTACCAACTTTGCCTATGATAGTCTTTTCATGGCAAAAAACAAAAGTAATGCATAAAGTTAGCATTTATAATAGTAAATTTGTCGGTTAACTTGTGGCTTCATTCATGGTTGTTTAAGAACTTGTCCGTGTTCCTTTAAGATGGACAAATATTAGAATGTAGGGGTGGCAAAATGGATATTTGTGCAGAAAGTGCAATTAGTGAGCTCAGTTCAGATTTTAACCTAGCCTCTTGCGTCACTTTTTGGAAAAGTATGAATTCATCTCCTCTCGCTCTAGCTATGGGTTAAATAGTAAGGCAGATTGGTAACTAGTCTAGGAGAATGAAAACTGAATTCTAGACCATTGGGAAGACAACAAGAAAACCACTCCAATATTTTTCCCAAGAACTCCCAATTCACTGATAAAATAAAGAAAAGGAACTTGTGGAGAGCCATGATCACTTATATCCAGAAGGGACAAGGCATTAAAACTGTATAAGTCATTTGTGACATCTCTATCAGATTGTTTGATGCTGCGTAATTATTCTCTGAGACAGGTAATATTGAGCTACATGGTACCAATAAAAGAAAATTGACATCCTGACTGCACCCTTCCATATTTCTTGGCAGTGCCCACCTCCTCTCCCAGTCACATGAAAGAAGCATTATTGACTGATGTATATTAAAGTTAGTTTAATCTGGCACAATGCTACAGGAAATTGAACTCTCGACGCCTGGAGGGAGAACTCATCTGCGATGTACTTCTCCCTCCTTCTCTTCCTGGCTGGCGAAAACGTGTCAGTGGGCAGCTTAGGACATGGGCTAGCACAATCAAGGATGACCTAGCAGTACTATTGGGTCCACAAGTAGTTGGTCTTCGATGATGGAATCACGATTGGCTCACCATTTCGTGTGACCTGGCTCCGGATCAGCGAGCATGTGCAGCGATGTTCCATGATGCTGTACTTGCTCAGGAGGAAGCTGCTTCAACCCGACCAGGGTGAAAACCGTCAAGTCAAGCCAGTGTTAATTGTAGAAATAAAAAATCCAGTATTAATTATGGGTTGATTTTTATATAAAAAAAATGTGTTATTATTTAAAACGTGGCAACATTCTTCTTTTTTTAACAAGTAAACTCGTCTTGAAAAATAAAAATTAGAACTTAAACATTGACTTGGAACAAAGGACAGAAGAGAGGTAAATCCATAATGGAGATGATAAAATTAAAAGTTTTAATAGATGTAAATCTGGAGCTAAATGAAAACTTTGTTTCTCATTGGCTAAAAATGATAACCACCATTCTGAATGAGTAATTTGTATAACGGTTAAAAGACAAAACAGAATCTGCCCCTCTGATTTGCCAAAATATCAATATTTAAAAAAAAAACTAAAAAACAACAACACCCTCTCATAGTCCAATGGATAAAAGCGTTTGTTGAATCCAGTGACTTGAAAACGGTTGTGAGTTCAATAGCTGGCTACTGCAGTGGCCAACACAAACTTGGAGAGTTGAGTTAAAGGGAAATAACTGAGACATCCAGAAGAGGAATGGCACGTGGAACTACAACAATCTACCCTGGTGGATGAAATAAAGCGTTCAGTTCAAAAGGTCAGAGCATACAATGGTTGAAACATTGTGAACAGTTCAAACAATGCTAATAGTGTAAATAATTACAATACCTCATTTCAGAAATGTAGATAAAATTTCTCAGCCTTTCTTCTTTACACTAGGAGAGGGGCTATGTTTAGTGGGTTGAAGGGGAACAAGTAATTTCTAGAAGAGCCAAAGATAAATCAATCTTGAGTTGTATTCACCAGCAAGTGAAGAAATGGATTTCTCTGTCTGAATACTGATATTGTATGAGATTTGGTTGTTGTGCGTGTAGTAAATAAACCTCCATGGTTTACCCAGCAACAGTGACCAAATTAAACACTACTGAGAGAGGAAGAAAAAAAAAAAAATTATTGTGCTTGCCCGTTTGTTTGTTGTGTGGAAAGAGGAGAAAAAGAAAAAAAAAAGGAGGTGAAGATAGAAATGAAGAGAGAATTGAATTAAGCAGATAACTACCTTATTCAAAAGGCTGAGATGTGATAATAGCCACAATAATAGCCCCGTTTTTCAGACGCATAGTATCGAAAGACAGAAACCAACTAAGGCAATCGCTAAGAATTCAATTACCATAAATTAAATAACATCAAATACTTAGTTGTTAAAATGGCTGCCTGAGTTAAACAGCGCTTCAGTCAGTGATTACACTTAGTGTATAAGCAGTTGGACGCGACGAGTGTTGTAGTATTAATAGAATACTGAATTCATGTTACTAATTTATTATCCTATAATAATTGTACTTGTCTTTCCTTTATTAGTTTGTACAACTGTTATGTCCTACCAATATCTCATAAATAATTAACAATTCCGTTTTGATCACAAAAAAGGGAAGAGACACTACTTGGTTTCGGTGAGAGAAGGAAAGAAGCGCAGATAGAAGTGTTTCACAGCTGTTTCAGCAAAATAGAAAAGTTGGCAATTTCACGTCTTTTCATTTGTACCCCCTTACTTAAACTAACGACCAGCATTGTTATTTATGATTGTTGGTGCAAAAATAATGATGTAATAATGTTGTTTTTTTGACGTATTTTTTTAACGTCAAAAAACGACATTATTACGTCATTATTTTTGCACCAACCTAATATTTAATGACGCAATTGGGGAATTTCTATGGATATTATCATGCAACTCGGCATGGGCTTATTCAATCATTACATTAAGATTTATCAGAAAATTAAAATTGGAAAAGCGTCAAATTTTTATGGGGGCTAAAATTAGCAACAATTAAAGCATAAAATATTGATGATTCAATTAATTAATGAACATATTAATTATTAATTCAATTTTGTTGACCATAATTTTTCCTTTTGGTGAAATACTAAATTAGATTAGGGTGTTAGAAATTTTATTATAGCTTTAAAAGTTATATATATATATAAAAACAAAGTGGAGAGAAAGAGCAGGGATGAGAAAAAAAAATATTACCATAAAGTTGTGAATAAAAAAAATATAGCAAAAAGAAACCAAAAAAAAAAAAAAAACTGGTTATCAGTCCTGATTCTTCAGAGCCAAATTGATAAAAAGACATGAGGAGTGATAACCAGTTAACTTTTTTTTGTTATATTTTTTAAATTTGATCCACAGTATATATTTCTTCTTGTCCTTGCACTTCTCCCACCTCTTTTGTTTTTATATATAAAACTTCTGCCAACACCTGCAGCCAAGCCCAAAAACTTGGCCTAGAAGGGAGCAATGTGGTCTGGGCAGTACATGGCCTTTTATATCATCACCCAGGCCTATGATTTGGAAAGGTTGCTCAAACCTCACCACCATAGGGATTGAGTTTTCACCAATTTTGGCACTACAGTCACTGTGAATATATATGCTCCTGTTAAAATGTCCATTTTTGAAGACGTAATCAATCAGTTGCCGTGTAATTTGCAGAGTTTTGGACCGTGCTGTGTTTCGGGCGACTTATTGCCTTTGTTTTTTGGTTGATTGACTTTCCTAGTAACCTAATTTTGATTTTTGAATTTGATTTGTGATTTTGTTGATGATTGGCCGATGGCTTGAATTGTGTGCAAGATTTTGTTTTCATCTAATGACTAACCTTAAATGCATTTGTAGAAAGATCGAATCTGAGATTGAACGATTTCTATTGATTTTCTTCTTCTTCTTGCTTGCGTTGTGTTATTTCTCTTTACTTAACAATATCTACAAATTCTTATTTGCTAGTTTAGACATCAAGTTATGAATTGAACCTTCTTTTTTTTTTTTTTTTGTTTGCAAAGCTTTTTTGAATTTACTAACCTAAAGATTATTTAGAAAATTAACTTGCATTCTGCTGTCATGCTTTAAGGTTTTTTGGCAAACAAGATTTGCCTTTTGGAATAATGGTTTATTACTAACAAATTTTTCAAGTGTTTTTATTACTTCGGTAATTGTCTTAATGATTTTAATGTTTATTATTATTATTATTATTATTATTATTATTATTATTATGATATTGTGATGATGACTATTATGATCTGCTGGTTAAAAATGTTTACTTTTTGTTTTATGATTACTCACTTAAAAGCCTCCATTGGTGACCATTAAAGTCAAAGCTCAAGTTGTATTCATAGAATGTTCATTATAATTATTTGAACATTTTTATTATAAGAATACTTATATTGTATATAAGAATACTTACATTGTATATAGAAGAATGGATTCTCTGTCGCAAAATGTCTATGCATATGTCCCTGGCACACACACAGTTTGGCTAGGTTTTAATAAGACATTGAAATATTATATTCCCCACCTTACACTCAGTCTGGGCAACTCCTACCCTGGGCTGAGCAGTAAAATAATTAATAAAATTGGAGGCAAAAAAAAAATTAAAGTTGTTAAGGCATTTTAACTGTCTTGTGCTAACAAAAACATCTCAGTAAAATGTGTTTGAAATAAGACATTGGAATGATATATTCTCCTCTCACTCAGTCTGGACCACATCTATCTTTAGCTGAGCAATGAAATCATGAAGTTAGAGTGAAAAAATAACATTAATTTTTTAAAATGAAAAAATATCGCATAGTTAATGTTTCTTGAACTATTGGGAAATTCTTTATTAATAGAATTATTTTTTAAACTTTCTAATTTTGTAGGAATACAATGGTATTCACACACACACACACATATATATATATATATATATATATATAATATATATATATATATATATATAATATATATATGAAGAAATATATTCTTATGGTGTGTTATATTTATGGGATAAAGTGCTCGATATCATATAGAGCATGTGCAAATATAAAAGTGAACATTGAAGTCAACATTTAGAGGCAACGGGTTGTTTCATGCTAGACACAATCGTCAGGCCTGATGATTGCATCTAGCATGAAACAGCCTGTCGCTTCTAAGTGTTGACTTCAATGTTCACTTTAATAATTATATTATATATATTATATTATATATTTATATTATATTATATATATATATATATATAATGAGAGGGTGTGCTTCCTCAGGTTAGAATGAAAGAAAGACGAAGCTGTGTGTGAGAAAAATGCCTTGGGATTTGAGGATAAGTGGGAATCAGAAATTAAATTATATTACCATATCACATCCCAATGTCCAGACTCAAGAGAGTATATACCCATCAGTTTGTCTGCTTTATCTATATCTGTATTAGACATTTGGTATTGTTGAAACATTTTGTTATTTTTTGTTATATACATATATATACCTGCACATGCACATACATTTTTTTTTTGTATTTTTGTAAATACATGTACACATATACACATGCCCATTGATATATACCTGTACATTATATATATATATATATATATATAACATTGTGAATATGGCAATGAAGATGAGGATAACACTCTGAATAATGTAAATAATGCAAGTAATCATAATACCTCATCTCAGTGATCCAATCACCTGAAGAAGGCTGGAGTATGCAATGGTTGAATTGTTGTGAATATGGCAATGAAGATGAGGATAACAGTCCGAATAATGTAAATAATGCAAGTAACTATTTATTAGATTGTTTGCTTACAAGAATACATTTTTAAAACTAATACAATATTTTTCATTTATCAATTTATAAAGAAATAAATATGAAAACAAATTTTTATTCATAAATTTATTAAAATATGTGAACTAACTATAAGGAAATCCCTATTTAGCATTTAATAAAGTTTAAAACAATTGGCAATTAGCTGATGCTTTGAGAACCATTTTAATTAACAATACAATAAATAAGTAATGTTTAATATTTTTTGTTGTAAATTCTCAAGAAGAAAGAAAATTTATCAATTCATTTTCCTATGTTTAGGTTTTATTACAATTCTAGTCATTGCTTTTTAAAGCAATAAACATTGCCAACAAGTGAAGGTAGTTAAAATGTCAATGGAAAAAAAATATTTTTTAATTCTGTAATTTTGTGGGAACAAAGGTCCATGTTTGCCAAAGTTTTAGCCAATCTTAAAGTTTAAAGCAAATACAATTTTCCCACTTTTGCAACTCTTTTAGCAGATCATAACAGATCTAATAAACAAAAGCCAAAGAGCATTTAAGCCATAAATGTTCATTATGATTTGCTAATGGCGGTGGTCCCTTGGTCTTGACAAATTATGGCCATGTAGTGACACATAAACACAAGAATGGTTCTGCTGGCCAAGTCTGAACCTGCACATAGATGAAATAATGGAAGTCCACTGATATTTCAAGGACAGATGTTTCTCTGTGGCTACATTCGCTAAATACCTTTACCTGTTTGGGATGCTTCACTTATAATGTATTTAGTTTTTTCTTGAGATAGATATATATATATCTATATATATATCTATATATATATATATATATATATATATATATATATATATGTAAATTTCTCAGTTAACCTGTAGAAAAGACTATTTATAAATATAAATGACAACAGGAAAACTGTAGTAGCTGCCGATGCCTTTCGCCCAATGTGGACTTTCTCAAAGCAAAAAACGAAATGAATTTATTTAAACAAAGTAACTAATAATAACAAAAACAAAATTTCCAGTTGCTAAGGACATTTTGTTATTATTAGTTACTTTGCTTAAATAAATTCATTTCGTTTTTTGCTTTCAGAAAGTCCACATTGGATGAAACGCGTCAGCAACTACTACAGTTTTCCTGTTGTCATATATATATATATATATATATATATATATATATATATATGTATGGTCATCCTATAAGTTCTGTCCGAATTTTGAATAAAGAAAACAAGTGACCAAATGTTACATTTAATTACAGATTCAATCAACAATGTATTTTCCCTGATTATCTATGACTTCCTTCCATCTATTAACAAGCTTACTAATTCCATTACTGTAAAATTCTTTTGGCTTTGATTCGAAGAACTCACAAATGTCAGTTTTAACCTCTTCCTGTGTTACAAAAGCTGTTTCTTCCAAATGATTCTGTAAGCTATGAAACAAATGGTAGTCTGAAGGAGCAAGATTGGGAGAATAAGGTGGATGTGATTCTTGCTGTGTGGGGTCGTGCATTGTCCTGATGAAACATCACCCCTTTTTGCTTCACTAGAGCAGATCTTTTTTTCCACAAAGCTTGGTTCAAATGCTCTAATTGCTGACAGTATATTTGAGCATTAATTGTTGCATTAGGTGGTAAGAATTCAAAGTGGATTATTCCTTGGCGATCCCATCAGATTGAAAGAAGAACCTTTTGCCCATGAAGTTCCCTTCTCAGCTGTGGCTGAGGTCCTTCCCCTTTACCAAGCCACTGTCTACGACGCTTAACATTTCGATAAAAGATCAATTTTTCGTTGCCAGTCACAAGTCTATCGAAAAAAGGTGAAACAAGTTGGTGAGAATGGAGAGAAGAGCAGATGTCAACTCAGGATTTGAGGTTGTTTTCAAACAATTCATGAGGCACCCATTTTCCAAGTTTAGGAAGTTTTCCAAGTTGTTGAAGATGATGATGAACAGTTGTATGGTTTGAACTGAGAACCACTGCCAATTCCTCAACTGATAAAGCAGGATTTTCTTCAAGGGTTGCTTCAAGAAGCTTTTCATCAAACTCAACTGGACGTCCGGTTCGATCTTCATCTTCAAGGGTGAAATCTCCACCTCTGAATTTTGCAAAACATATTCTGCAAGTTCTTTCATTCACACATTCCTCTCTATAAACTGAATGAATGTTTCTAGCTGCTTGGGCTGCTGAGTTTCCTTTCTTGAACTCAAAGCATTATGTGCCTCAAATGATTCTTGGGTAATTCCATGTTGGCAGGGTTTTAATCAAACAAAATTTAATTTTATTGTTCTCTGAAATAAAATTTGATCAGTTTAAATGCATCTAAACATAAAAATAATGTTCAGCTCCATTAGACATTATAAAATACTCTTTAAATTTTGTTCATTTTAACAAAGTTAAAATTCGGACAGAACTTATGGGATGACCTTATATATCTCACACTATTTCTTATATGTAAGAGGGCATACAGTTTCTGTCAAAATGCTTCATTAATGAATGTTCCACTTTATCTCATCATCTCCGTTTTAGTTTTGGGTGCTATTATGCACCCTCCCCCTTACACCTCTCTCTCTCTCTCTCTCTCTCTCTCTATATATATATATATATATATATATATATATATATATATATATATACACATGGTGCGATGAGTAAATTGTCGCCATTTTATATTTTTAATTTCATACATGCACATTGTTTTTGTTTTTGTCAACTGCACAGTATAGTAGGGTCAGTTGGGCACCATCTGTGGAAAAAAAAAAAAAAAGAGCACCCTGATGCAATTCACTCTGCCAGAAATTTGGAAACTGCATGTCGTACTGTTTGGCATTTGTACCAGAAGCTCCAATATGAACATTTCCAAGTATTTAGGTGTCAATCTGAGGACAGATTTGGAAAGAGTTGGATGAGTCTAATGGTGATTATGAAGATACGGTAGCTTGGAAATCTCACTCTTATCATTCTGATAAGAGAAGAACTCCCAAATTTGTTGGTGGGGGCCTCAGACTCAATACAGAGGTCTACGTCAAGTGCCTTGAAGAAGTAGTGCTGCCCTGAACCAAGAGGGTGGCTGCTGAAAGATACCATGTCTAGCAACAGGACTCTGCACCATGCCGCACAAGCAGGCGAACCCAGTCATGGATATTGGATAATTTCTGCGATCACATCATCCCTTACATCTGGCAACCTGAATCCCCAGACTGCAACCCCCTTGATTATTGCGTGTGGAGCCCAGTTGAGCGGGAAAACCAAGATGAACTGAAGGTAAGCATTCAGCATTCACCAACAAAACAAGGAAACAGTCTTGAAGAGTTACAGGAGATTCCAAAATTGTCTGGATGCCATGGTTGAAGCCAATGGGGATTTATTGAAAAATTTAATCTTTTTGTGTAATTTTAGTGAATATATCTGTTAAAATGTTATTTTAATTTTTGTTTAATTTATACGACAATTTATCCATCGCATCCTACACACACATATACACACACCCACCCACACATATATGTTCTGTTATAATAAATACATTGAGCTCTTTTTGTGGATCAGTTTTAATATTTTATATTAAATATATTATTAGGATTCACTTGGATTATATACCAATGGATTATTACACACTCACACTATTTACATTTTTCGGACAGTTGTCCTCATCTTTATTGTCATATTTGTAACATCTCAGCTGTTGTTTGCTCTGGCCTTCTTCAGGTGACATATGGTAGAATTTCAAACCAAACCCTTTATTGCTTCCACTGAAGTAGGTTATTCTAGTTCCACATGCCATGCCTTTTCTGGATATCTCAGTTTCAGTTATTTCACTTTAGCAACTGAACTCTCCAAGTTTTTGTTCATCTCTGCTGTGGCCAGGTATTGAACTCACGACTCTTTGGTTCGCGCCACTCGATTACTTTAACCAACACTTTTATCCACTGGGCCATGGGAAGAAAGGCAGAACATACAACAGCCGGAATGTTTTGAATATGACAATAAAGACGAGGACCCGTCCGATTGGCTGGGATTTCAGAATATGCTGACTGAACCTTTGCAGTTTGGTAAGCTTCCCACCTCAACCCAAAGAGGCATCCTGGATATGCTGATAAACTGCATCCAGTAGCAAGGCTTCTGATCTGAAGGTTTTGAGTAGCATGGATGGAACCGCCCCTTAATTGCTGGTGTTTCCAGGTTCAACCTGACCTGGGGTGGTAGCACCTGTTAGGGTCCCAGCTATGGGCAAATAGTAAGGCTATGAAAGTATAAAAATAGATTTTTATAGTAAAAATTCCAGCAAAATATTTTTGAAAAAAAAACAAAAAATATTACCAGCAATACATTTGACTCTCAACAAAATCCCTCTTTACAAATTTTGTAAAAAAATAAAAATGTTACCAAAATGTTACATTTTTGAAAAGAAAAAATATATATACATATTCTATTTATACGAATCTATCCTAAAACTCTTGTCAGTATTAAATAACCCACTGAGGTTGATATGCCGTAAAACAAAATAGACCCCAAAATAAACCAAAGATGAGAATAACAATGTAAATAGTTACAATACCTCACGAAGATATATATATATATATATATATATATATATATATATATGTATGTGTAAACCTAGATACATGCACAATTTGAATGAAATTGAGATGAATGTCCTTGTCTTATGTAATCTAATTTCTCTATCTCTCTGGCAACAACCCATGGGTAACAGGAAAAAGGTTTAAACTGAACGTGTTTTCTAATAAATGTAATATTTTATATGGACAAACAATTTAGATTTGACATTTGATCATCTAGTCATCAGCAAAGTGATATTGATTTGGTTGCTTTTGCTTAGTGACATATCAACATCTCTACGGGTTATTTCATGCGGAAATCTAAATATTTAGAACCCAATTTTTTATGGCTTCACCAACATATTTTGTTCCTCATTTTATACTTTCAGGGTAAAGGTATGTTTTATCGATATATAGTTTGTAGATGATCTGTTGTAGGTCATGTTTTAGTATAAACCTATTTCTTTAAGGTGGGACATGCAGGGAATATGTACTGAATTAGTAGAAGTAGTAGTAGCAGTAATAATAATAATAATGAAACTATCATTTAATATACCTGTAATTATCTCCCTTGAGATATTGGATCATTCAGGATGAGTACAAATGCAGACCCCCACCCACCCACTAGTTTTTTTTCTTTGATATTATGGCATCTTAATTTTGTGCTAACAAAAAAAAAAAAAAAAAAGTCATATAATAATGTGCCATTACAGTAACACACATACAAAAAATGGTATTTAATAAGAACAACAATTTGCTAGTAAATAAAGGAAACTATACCTTATGATTTTTCATTTGATATATCTAGATTTGTCTCCTTTGAGATACATTACTGGGGTGAGTAAGAATGCAGACCCCCGACTATTAAGTTGCAACAACTTGAAGCTGTGGTTGTTGCGTCTTCAAATGCTAACAAAAGTAACACTCCTACAGGAGCTACCCCCGATTCCTGCAATATGAAGGTAAGATTGTTCAAAGAAAATGAAGACAAGATGCCATTATCTTTACCGCACAGAACAGTCAAAAACATAAAAACTTTTTTTTTTACATTAAAAAGAAAATATCTAAAAGAGCCAGAAAGCTAAAATTATGAAGAGAGAGAGCGACTGTTTTTCCAATAATGTGAGTTCACAGATTGATAGAGTTCTTGTACTGATTTTGTTAGTGAAACTGAAAAACCAAATCTAGAAATTATAAACAGTTTATTTTCAGAGTTTCTAAGTCTCTCAAGAAGCAATTCCGCATTCTTGAGTTCCACTTCAATATTTTATGCAGAATTGTTTATTTTCTTTTTTTAATCATCCTGTTTATATTATTAACTCATTCTTTGGCACAAGACAATGACCCTCGGTATTTCTTCTGGGGTAGTTATTTTAATAACATTACTGTAACACATTTAAAGTATTCTCTTAGAATCTATTTAAACGATGAACCAGTTTGACTTTTTAAAGATGACAATATTACTTTCATTTGTATACTTTCGTTAATTAGTTTCTCATTTAAACAGTTTTTGTTTTTTAATTGAAATCAGAAAAATCTTAGTAGGAATTTGAATTTAATAATTCTTTTTAATCCTAGTAGGAGCTTAAGTTTAACTTTTTAACATATTATTAGGAGTTTAATTTTTACTTTAAAAATCTCAATAGGAGTGTAATTTTAATACATTTTTTAAAAAAACTTGATACAAGTAAAATTATTATTATTATTATTTTTTTTTTTTTTTTTTTTTTTTTTTCTTTTAGAAATCTTAATGGGCATAATTTCTCAAATATTTAGTCCAGTAAACAAAAATAAATATACCAATGGTGTCTCTATTCAAATATGGATAAGAATAATGTTTAAAATGATTATTTTTATTTATACATACATATATATATATATATATATTAAGACATTTTTATGTTTATACATTCTTTTTATAGATACAAATACTTAAGTAAATGCTCTGTTTATAATAAACAGTATTAAACAACATTTACTGGCCTGAATGTCCGAGAAATTTTCATACAAAATATTCATCCTCTGACAGGAATCAAACCTGTATCCTATATGGAACCATCATATAGCCTGATGTGCCTTTAACCAATTTTGCCACAGAGGAGCATTTCAGTTTTAAACTACAATCTTCCATGATTCTCTCATGTACATTCATATCTGCTCAAAGCGTATCCAAATGTAAACAAATGACGTCATACATGAAATGGACAAAGTCCGACAATTATTTTAAGACATGTTTATATATTCTTTTTATAGATACAAATATTTAAGTAAATGCTCTGTTTATAATAAACAGTATTAAACATTTGTCCATTTCATAATATATATATATATATAAGACTGTGCAGTGTGTGTGTATGTATATATATATATATATATATAATATCATAAAGAGGTAATCATGCAAAGAATTAATTAGTAATGTTAATGCAGTTAATGATGAAATCTCTTCACTAACAAGACTTAATAAGGCATTAACTTATTAACAATTAATTAAATAATGAAATCCTTATGTTTAAATTGTTATCAGATGGATTTGTTGTTGCTGGGCTGAGTTCTTTTGAAAATTTAACATTTTCATCCTCAGGGCATAATTTTTCCATTTACAGGTAAACTTCAAGACAAAATGTATTGTAGACTGAAAGATGTTTTTTTTCAAAAACATTTTATTTATTGACAGTTATATAATTATGGAATGTGCAATGTCGCAACGCTAAGGTTCTAGTTTAAATATTTTAAGTGAGAATTTTGTTTGACTTTAGTAATGTGGTAAATCCACAAATCTTTTTGATGTTGTATATGCTTTTCAGTTAAAGTGACATGGATTAAGTATATAGTCCAATTAATAGAGTAAAATGTCTTAGTGGTTTTTTCCTTCACAGAATTTTGTACTACAGATTTGTATGATTACCTCTTTATGATATATATATATATATATATATACTCGACTCTCCTGTCAAATTTGATGTATGAGGGTCAAGCAGATCAGTTCCCAGGTAACTAACAGCCTGACTCCAGCACATGAGATTTGATTATAGTGGTGAAGGTTTTGTGCAGAACTATCCACACTTTTTGAAGGGTCGAATACAGAGACTTTGTGCACTACGTGCCACAGGATCCCCAAATGACCCTTCGCATGTTTTAAATTCAGAGTTGTGCTTCTCCTAGATCAGTTGCCATCCAAGGCTATAGAACCCAGTCTGTCCTGCTATTTACCCATAGCTGGAGGGAGAAGAGGATTCACACCTTTCCCAAGGGTATTAGCACGTAAGTGAATGTAATGGATTCGACTGGAATTCGAATTCAGCTCTCCAATTTCTCAATCCAAGCCGCTATCCATGTCTCCTTATATATAGATAGAGAGAGAGTCTTTACAAATTTGGTAATGATTCATGAAGATTAAATGAAGTGAATTAATTGTTGGAGAATTTTCATTTATTGCTATTGGACATTAAATCAAATTGAAAGATCAAAGAAAACCATAATAAAATTTCTTTCTTTGAAATGCTTTCATTGCCCGTACTCAAAGCCGCCATGGGTCTGCACTCTTTTCACCACTGTTTTTCTTTTTCATATGGCAGTAGGCATATAAAAAATTATACAGTGTAACCTGGATATAAGAGAGTTGTCGGGGCCGGAGAATAATTCTCTTATATCCGGGTTTCTCTTATATCCGGGTTTGGTCTATTTTGTTTAGGTAAGTATGGCTCTAATTTTGGACCAGAGAAAATTTCTCTTATATCCGGGTTACACTGTATATGTATGTGTATTTTTTTCCCCACAAATTGTGACAGCTAATAAGGAGATTTGATTAAATATACATTAATGTTTAAAAAAAAAAATTATTCAGTATTATTATTGTTTAGGTAATAAGCATTATAATATAACACAAATGCATATATTGTGGAAAAAGGAATTTTCCACAATATATGCATTTTTACTTATTTAGGGTTATTTTTTTAATAACTATTTGTGTTCAGTTGTTGATGTTAATATGATGCTGATATGTTAAAATTTTGGAATAATAAAAATTTTAATTTCATCTCTGTGATAGATGTTGCGACCTGTTAATCATTTGACCCCAAGCAAGGTGATAATGCCACTAGGACACAAGGGGGTTACTGGAAGTGGAAGAGAATGAGAAGAATTTAGTGAGGAGAAAGGGAAATAAAAGAACAGGCTTCAAGAAAGATGAAGATGTCAATAGACATTGCATTTAAATTTTTGAAGAACATAGGTGGCAGTAAATCAAGAAAAGAAACTGTTAGAATGGAACTTATTGTTATATCTAAGCTAGTTCAATAATAAAACTGTGGGACCTACTTGCCAATCTTGTAGTACACTCAAGTTTATGCAGTCGAGACTTCAAGGAGGAAAACTCATCAGAACATAAATAATATTTATAGGAAAGTCAGAGAGAAGTCATATCATGGCAGAGGGAAAGAGACTAAAGTCTAGATGCCAGGTCAGGATTGATAACATTGCAGACCCAACTTCGGATTGTATTGAAAATCTTGAGATATAGCAGGAGCACCAGATTAGATATGACAACAATATTGTGTGTGCGTCTGTGTTTCATTAACTCTGGAGAATTAGTCAATGGCACTGTATACTCTTTACCATGAATGGGAATTCACTGGAGGAGGTGCCCAGGTTTAAATACTTAGGAGCAATCTTGTCTAAACGTGGTACCTGCAACTCAGAAATCCGTACATGGATTGCCACAGCGATGGCCAAACTGACAAGAATATGGAGGAGCAAAATCAGCTTTCAAACAAAGTACAGACTGTACAAATCACTGGTAGTCTTCATTTTCCTATATGGATGTGAAACATGGACGCTGCTGGCAGATACAGAGAGAAGGATCCAAGTGTTTGAGAACAAATGCACGAGAAAACTCCTTGGCATTTTCTATTGGGAAACAAAAAACCAATGAGTTTGTACGAAAATGGGTTGAAAGTTTTGTGGGACACCAGGAACCTCTTCTTGCCACTGTCAAATGGAGAAAAATGGCATGGTTTGGAAACATTACAAGACACGACAGCCTGTACAAGACACCGTTGAAGGTGAATGTAGGAGAGGACGCCAACGCAAAAACTGGTTGAACAATATCAAACAGTGGACAGATATGACCATACCAGAATTGCTGCCGGCTGCCATTGATAGGCCGTTGTGGAAAAGAGTTAGTGTGGCTTCTGCATTCAGATCCACACCCCCAACGATTACAAAAGTCAAGGGGATGATGATGATGACTGGTGAATATCTTTGGCTCGTTTCCTTCATATTCTTTACTTATATTAGTAAAAACTGGAAGCTTTTTTTTTTTTTTTTTGTTGCTTACCATGTTGAGTGTTGCTTCCTCTCACCTGGATCCAATTTAAGGAATAAAGTCTGTTAATGAGATTAATGTTGAAATGAGTTGAATTGTATTAGGTTGGTGCAAAAATAATGACGTAATAATGTCGTTTTTTGACGTATTTTTTAATGTCAAAAAAAGACATTATTACGTCATTATTTTTGCACCAACCTAATAATTAAATTTTTAGCAGAAATGTAGAACATGAAATATAATGCAAAAGTTTTTTTTATAATTAAAAAATAAAATATTTGCAATATTTGACTTTATAGAAGATAAATTTCAATTCACCCTCTCCCCTACCAAAGTTAAGCAACGTTGAGCCTGATCAGTACATAGATGGGTGACCAGATGCTGTAAGCTTGGATATGCTGTTGGTGTAATGGATAACAACTCTGAATTCGAAATCAGAGAGCTGGGTTCCAATTCCAGTCAGGTTCATTATATTACATGAAAATACACTTGGGGAAAGATATGAATCCACCTCTTCTCCCCCCATTCTGGGTTAATTAGTAAGACTTTTTTGAGTAAATTATCTTCAAAAATTCTTACAATTTAAAAATATCTTCTGGCTTTAAATAACCTGCAGAAGGTTGATGAGATGTAGTGGTTTCATAGTGGAGGCTTGTATTCGTACTAAGTCAGTCCTAAAATAGGTTCGACATACAAAACGTTAGGACCTTGATCTAATAGGTAATGACACAGTAATCTAGTTGTGGTGGCTGATACTTTAATATCCGACTAACGGTCGTCTGACATCAATTAACTGACCAACTCTCTGAGCGACTCCTACTACTCTTATTTATTATAGGTGGGAGAGTCTATTAACTATAGAATAGGTGTGTTCCACTATAACAATAAGACATAAAAAAAACAAATCTATTCTTTAATTAATCAACCTCCCTCCAAATGGCCTTAGTTATTGAATCAGGTTGTTGAAAGTCAACACCTGACCCAAGACTTAAAGAGTTTAAGATTCTAGTAACCAGGGAAGCATCCTCTCGGGAGTCTGTTTTATAAAGTCGTTATTTTTATGATGTCTGAATTAATCCCCAACTCCCTCAGTGGACATGGAATAGTGGAACTAAGGGATGTAGCGCATCTGAACTTTTTCTATGGAAATAACAATAGAGTAGCAAGTTGCTTGCAACATTCTGTATGTGGGGAAAGGGGTTGCAAGATGGAAAATAATTCATCACCCACAAGGCTGTGTAAATCTCTGTCAAGGCGGGAAAGTGAGGGTTGGGCAGCTCCAGCCCAGATATGGAAGCAATAGTCCATTTCTGGACTGATCTGGTTCTTATAAAAGTAGAGCATGTCAGGAGGTGTCAGGTAATTTCTAGTGTAGTTAAATTTGCCCCCCCCCCACATCTTTGTTTCACTTCACATTGTCTTGGACTTTAAGTAAATATTACATTTTTACTGATTATTTTTATCTTTTCCACACAAGACGGATACAGGTGAGTTCAAAATAGAATTTACTGTGATCCAAACTGATAGATTAGTTAATAATGGGCAATCATGGCTCTCCACAGCTTCATATCCTTGTCAACATGGAATGGTGGGTGTTAGCTGTGAAGGCATGAACTCTTGGATCTATAGAATGTGGCGAGTTTGAACATAAAAATAACAATAGAGCAGTGAGCAGTGAGATTTTGTATATGGGGAAAGGGGCTGTCAGGAGGAAACTAAATTCATTACCCACAGGGCTACATAGATGCTTTTGAACTCTATCAAATAGGTAATGTAAGGATTGAGCAGTTCCAGTCCAGATATGACAGCAATAAAGCATTTCTGTTCTGATCTGACTCTTGTAAAAATAGAGCCTGGCAGAAAGAGCCAGGTACTTTCTGGGGTGGTACAAGGGGCTGTACCCTTTTTCTAGCATCAGTGGATTATATATATATATATATATATATATAAGATATTTTTGTAGGTACAAAATTTAATGATCGAAATAAAAGTATAAAACTTAATATTACGAGAAATGTTAAAAACGGGTGAAGCAACCGGTTTCGCTCCGGCTCTTCAGGCTTCAACGGGAGATTTAAAATTAACACAGAAAAATGTACAATAAAAGCAAGTTGTGAAAAAAAAAAAAAAAAAACAATAGCAAAAGGAACTAGAGACAAATGACAGCAAGTCCCAACAAACACTCACGTTGTTTACACAAAGAAGGCTTACGGGACCCGATGTAAAATGCCTCCAGAACCTTTAGATAAAATAAGGAGTGAGACCGAGACAACACGGTGAACCAGTCAACACTAAATTTGGTTGCACAATCTCTGTTCTTTAATAGGTGTTCACATATGGCGGAACTATATATATATATATATATATATATATATATATATATATATATATATATATATATATATGAGTTCTACTTGAAGTCTTGGGAGAACTTTAGTCCCAGTAGACATTCAAAGGAATGAACCGCATTAACAGGACAACTATTCATCATGAAAGAAGAAAAAAAATCAATCTGATTAGTGATAATGAAACATTACTAGTTTACTTTTGGAGTTATTGAATGTTTATCAGTCAGTTTAGGTATCTGTTTATCCAGTCACCCTAGACTAGCTGTACTTATACTTTGCCTAACTCTGTAATATTGTAATGTAGTATGTGATTTATGCCAGGAAATACCAAAAATCTTGACTGAATTTAATGTCCATCAGGAACCTTTCATCTAAAAAGAGTTAATCTGTGGTGTTTGACAATATGTACTAGGTTCACCCTAAGATATAACAAAGTAAATTTTGTCTATATCTCTGAGATGAGGTATTATGTTTAATTGCATTATTTATATTATTCTGACTGTTATACTCATCTTCATTGCCAGTGGACGAAATAAAGGATTCGGTTTGAAATTCCAATCACCTGAAGAAGGTTGGAGTGTACAATAGCCAAAACGTTGTGAATATGGCAATGAAGATGAGGATGACAGTCCGAATAATGTAAATAATGCAAGTAATCATAATACATCATCTCAGAGATATAGACGGGTATAGAAGAAAAATTCCAATCACCTGAAGAAGGTCGGCGTGTACAACGGTCGAAACGTTGTGAATATGGCAATGAAGATGAGGATAACAGTTCGAATAATGTAAATAATGCAAGTAATCATAATACATCATCTCAGAGATATAGACAATTTTTAATGTATGTATAAATTTAGTTTCACCTTATTAGGATCAGTATTAGTCGTTGATTAATAACTAATTTTTTTTTTTTTTTTTTTGACTCTTATTTAATTTCATCTTGGTTTTTAGTGGCAGTGAATAGAAAGCAGAGATATTTGTCATAGAAACAAAAATCATCATCATTATTCCCGGGGTTTAGGCAGAAGAAACAGACAGCCCCCTTCAGGATGATTTGTTGGTGGTGGATCTAAGGAGTTCCTGCATTGTCATGTTCGACCACACTTTGATTTTGTCTGACCAGCTTTTGCTGTCATCCTTGCTTGCATCTGTCTTCAACAGTGCCTTGCATGATATGATGCATGATAAATATCAAGCTACCAATGCAGGGTACCGTCATCAGAATGTGGAATGTTTGCATTCTCTATGTCTGTGGTGGAATTCCAGAACTCACTCACAAACTGAGACATTATTGCTGGGACATCATTTGTCTGTCTGAAGTCAGATGAACTGGTCTCGGTGAAACATTCACATAGGATGGACACAAGATCTGTATCTCTGGGGAGAAGAAGAAATGTCAGTATGGGGTGGCATTCATTGTCAGCGAAGAGATTGCAGAAAGTGTCATCAGCTGCCCCTCCAGCAGTAACAAAAATAGAAAGAGGCATAAGACAAGGATATCTCTTCTCACCAGACTTATTCAACTAATACGGTGAGGTGATCCTAAGAGAACTAGGAGTCCTACCAGGATTAATTATTGGTGGGCACAATCTTGTCAACATGAAATACACAGATGACCCAGTGTTCATGGCAGGCACAGAAAAAAAAATCTGCAGTAACTCCTAGAGATAAAGGATAGAAAGAAGAAAAGACTAACTATCACTTGTAAGAAAATAGTGTGGAAAATTTCCTTGGAGGTCCAAGAGAGCTAGAGTAACGTAACCTAAATGTGTGTATAGGATGAGCAAATTGCTAGTGAGGCAAACTGTCTGAGCATCGGTGCTGGAATGACAAGGTGCATGTGTCATTGAGTCAGAATGAGGCTGGCAGCGTGCTCAATATGCAAATTCTCTGGCTTGGAAAGTACATATAAAAAAAGGCAAGTGTTGCGATGTCAGACGGCTTTTGCACTCAACGCAGGTCACGTTGATGTGTACTGAACCAGAATCCATTGCGAGTGTGTTTCCAGTGTCTGTGCTACAGACAGAAAATATAATTGTTAGCAAAAGGAAATTCAAAGATTCATATAAAGATGCTTTCCAAAAGCTAAGCAAAGTATAAAGAAACAGAAAAATTTCATTAGAAACAAAGAAAAAAGTGCTGAACTGCTGTATAGTATCAATCCCCCTATATGGCAATGAATGCTGGACAATTTCCTCACACATAAGGAGATGACTTGAAGCAAGAGAGATGTGGTTCTGCAGAAGGATGCTGAGGATAATATTAACAGAATGTGTGAACAATAAGGAAATTTTAAGGATCCTTGTAATTAGAATCCAAAAGAGGCAATTTCTAGTATAAATAATGAGGAAAGAAGGCTTTGAGAATTTGGCACTCACAGGGCACATTGAGGATGAGAGGGAAGCATTGAATAACCTGCCTAATGAGTTTGAAAAGAACTAATGGCAAAACAGGTATTGGAAGGTATATTAAGGTAGGATTATAAAAGATAGGAAGTAGTGGAGAGATATGATCACACATCATGAAGGGACATGACAAATGAAAGAAGAAATACTTGTCAAAGTTAGTGGTTGACTGTAAATTATACTGAAACTGTTAATTTGATAATAAAGTAAAATTATTTATCAGATCTTAACTGATAATTATTATTATAAGTCTAGATTTTGATAAGGTCTACCATTTTTTATTTACAAGAATGTTTTTGCAACATGCTGATACTGATTGTTGAAGTTATTTTCTGTCAAGATTTACAAACTCTACATTTCATTCAATTTCACAAACCAATCAATGAAATTTGAATAAAGCTGAATTGTTTGGAAAAATACTTTGACAAAAACACTACTTTACGGTTTAATAATTTCTTTAATTTAGTTCTATGGGACTTCGTGGTAACCAATATTTTAAAGAAAAATTTTTTTTTTCCTTTTTAATAGTGAAGAATTCTTAGGATTTCTTACTCTTGAGCATGCAACATACAACTGGCCATGCATAAATATTTCTTGCTGGAGCCAAATTCCAACATTTTGAATTGGAAACTTTTAAAAAACTCGGTGTTTGAGAACACCTAAAAGTAGTCTAAATTGAATTGTTTTCACTTGAAAACAACTGATTTCAGCTAGTTTAGGCTGTGTACATAAAGTTATATTAAAAAGATTTAATGCTGTACTTTGTACTAACTAATAGAAGTTACAGAATTTTATATATAGATGATTGTAACTAGTTGAATTCAAATTTTTCTGTTCAGGAATTGGATACAACTAACATATCAATTGTCTTTATGGCTTGCAAAGAAATTTTGCTCTTTCTAATTAATTGAGAATGGAACTCCAAGAACAATGGTTTTGTTTCCTAAAATGTACACCAGGGGCTGGCAGTCCCCAGGCCACATCTGGCCTGTGAAGGAATTTTGTCTGGCCTGCCAACTCATTTATTTGTGGAGCAAGTAGCAGAAAAATATCAGTTGAAGTTAATTAACTTAGAAATGTGACAAATTTTTAAAATCAAAATTTAATTCTGAATACACAGCTTATTTCTACCAGGAATATGTTTTGCCAAATGGAAAATATAAAAAAACCATTGAATAATGTGAAAATGAAATTGATATCATGGACCTCCTTTGAGACACTGCATTGCTATCTACAGAACCTTTTGAAGAAAGCCTTCAAAAGGTTGCTGACCATTGAAGTAGACAATCACAAATTTTGATAGATTTTTTTTTTTTTATTATTAATACAGAAGAAACTGTTAATAATAATAATAATAATAAATAATCTCAGATAATATTATTAAAATCACTCGGTTGTTTCAGTTGAAATGAATTCTAAAAATAATTTTCAGTCTCCAAATTTTTTATTAATTTTGCATATGGTTGTTAGCAAAAAGAAATGAACCGAAAGCACAAATTACAAATTGGGGCTACCAAAATGAAACAAGTACAAAAATTTAAATATCTAGGAAATGTTTTAACAGAGGATGGAAAGAACGACACTGAGATCCGAAGGCATGTCAGTATAGCCAAGGAAGCATTCAAAAAGCTAAGCAGAGTAATAAGAAATAGGAAAATTTCACTAGAAACAAGGAAAAGAGTACTAAACTGCAATGTGATATATTTGTCCTCCTGTATGGTGAGTGCTGGACAATCTCCATGAAGATAAAGAAGGGATTTAAAGCAACAGAAATATGGTTCTACAGAAGGATGCTGAGGATACCATGAACTGATTATGTGAGCAACGACAAAGATTTAGAGAGAATGGAAACAAAAAAGGAAACTTATAGCTAACATCAGGAAAAGACAGTTGAAATTTATAGGGCACCTAATGAGGAAAGAGGGCTTGGAAAATCTCATACTCATAGGACAGATTGAAGACGAGACAAACGGAGGAAAACAATGCGTAGCATACTTAATGAGCTTGTGTAAATGAATGGGAGATCAGGGATTGTGAGAAATAAAAAAAAAGGCAAAGTTTATTAATAGCTATTAGGGATAAGAAGTTGTGGAGAGCCATGATCACCTACATCCTGATGGGACATGGCACATAAAGAAGATAATTTTGTATCTTTCCCCTTAATGTTATCAGTTGGTTATTGTTATCTAAAAGAGCCTGTCATACCCAAATAATCATAGTGAGTGGTCAATTTTTTTACCTTTGTTATGGCTGATTCTTCTGATTGACATTTTTGAATAAGAAATTCTTTACCTTTCAAACAGTGACAAGAAGCTTTGATCATAATTTAAACTACTCTGAGAACTCATATTATCAACATGTTTTACGATGTGTCATATTGGTAGCACATGCTATGTTGCTTTACACCATGTTACATATTGTGTTGCTGACAGATTTTAGATCATGTTGTAATGCCAAATCATATTAGGCTATGTTGCAGTGCTGACACATGGGCTTTATATAAGGCTCACAAGATTTTAGGCCTTCTAGCAGGTCCAACAGATTTTATATATTGTCATAGGACAAACACGATTTAGGCCTTGTAGCAAGCCCAACAGATTTTAGATATTGTTGTAGGCCAGACATGCTTTAAGCCTTGTAGCAGACCCAACAGGCTTTAGATATTGTTGTAAGCCAGACATGATTTAGCCCATGTTGCAGTCCTGACACATGGACTTTGTATCAGACTCACAAGATTTTAGGCCTTATAGCAGGTCCAACAGATTTTAGATATTGTCGTAGGCTAGACACGATTTAGGCCTTGTAGCAGGCTCAACAAATTTTAGATATTGTGGTAGGCCAGTAACGATTTAGGCCTTGTAGCAGGCCCAACAGATTTTAGATATTGTCATAGGCCAATAACGATTTAGGCCTTGTAGCAGGCCCAACACAGTTGCTTTTCTTCCAACTTATCCCACTATGTTGATTATTTGGTCAAAATCCTGCAAGTAGTCTGACCTTCTTAGATGAAGTAAGAGCTTAGGCCATGACAAACTGGCAATTTGTACCAGTGGAGCTTGCTAAGCGTTGTACCAAAAGCCTGTTACCCAGTTGAAATTTGTAAACTTGCGAAAAACCCATCTTACAGAATAAAAAGTTAAAGTTCTCATCAAAGTTTTCTTACTTCTCTCAATTTTCTATATAAATACTATTTTCAGCAAGACGTGTATTTACTAAAGTTCTTTTAGTCATTTTGTTTAGTCTACTTGGATATACTATTCTGGACATAACTATACTGAGCTGACCATGAGAAAAGCATTTTCTATCTTAAGAAATTTCTATCTTAATAATAAAATTCAGCAAACTTACTATCTTATCATTTGTTTAAGTAATTCTAAGAAAATCTAATTAAACAGATTTTTTGACTTATTTAGATAATTCCATAGATTTTATTTTTGGTTCTGCCCACCTAATTTATAGCAATGTGAAATGTCAGATGACAACAATGGTTACTATGAACGCTGCAGTAAAGAAGATTGTAACTAATGTTGTCAGGCCTAAAATTATAGAATTCTATAAAGATGTTCATCATTATCTTCATTTCTCCCATGATAGGGTGTGGTCGCTGAACACCTGACCAGTTCTCACCATATATCTGAATAGAGAAACTAAAGTTTGTGTCTGGTCATCTGATAAGTGTCTCAACCTTAAAAACTGTTTGAACTGCTAGGTAAGCTTTACATATTTGGGAAGGATATTAGAATAACCTAGAACCTGTACTGGTAGCAAACTGCCTGCATATGCATAGAAACCAAATTGAGTAAATGTACAAAAATAGAAAGGGGTGTAAAACAAGGTGTCTTCTTACTGGACTTATTCAACTTCTACTGCGAGGCAATTCTGAGAGAATTAGAAGTCCTACCAAGATTTATTATTGGCGGCCACAATCTTAACAACATAAGATATGCAGATGACACAGAGTTGATAGCAGACATGGAAAGGAAACTACAAAAACTCCTACAGAAGTAGTGACAGAGAGCAAGAAGAAAGGACTAAACACCAATTGCAAGAGGATAGAATGCATAGTTGTTAGCAAAAGGAATAGTTCCACATGCAAATTACAAATTGAAGATACACTGAAATCCAAAAGGGCATTAGGAATAGTGAAAGATGCTTTCCAAAAGCTAAGCAAAGTATTAAGAAACTTTTGATAGAAACAAAGAAAAGTAGACTGAACTGTTACATTAAATGAATCATTCTATATGGCAATGAATGCTGAACAATCTCCTCCCAGATGAAGAAGAGACTTGAAGCAATAGAAATGTGGTTCTACAGGAGGATGCTGAGAATACCATGGACCAAACAATATAATTCCATAATTTTGTTTTCGGTTCTGCTTCACTAATTTATAGTAACATAACAACAACAGTGGTTACTATAAACACTACAAGAAATAAGACTTTAACATTGCTGGGCACAAAATTATAGAATTTTATAAAACATCTGAATATTTTTTTTTTTTTTTAATTCATTGTTTACTTCTATAAAAAAAAAAATCAACAAAATGATGTTATTTTTAGAAACCAAGATGACATTGAAACACTGGTTCTTGAACGATCACAGAATTTAATTAGTGTCAAGTCTGGTCAGTAGCTAGATGGATGGCTGCTTTGGGTGCTATTTTTTTCTTAATCATTTCTCCCCAAGCAAAGCAATAAAGTCACTAAGATACAAGGATGGTTATTGAGTGTGAAATAATATTAAAAAAAATTATTAGGGAGAGAGAATAAAAAAAACAGGAATTAAGAAGATAAGATAACGATTGACACTGTATTTAAATTTTGGGGTCTCAGAGTTGACTGGAAAGCTGGAAGACAGTTCCACAAGTGAGAAACTGGAAGCATAGAACTTAGGGTTACAATTAGTCATTTCCACTATAAAATGATGAGACCTATCTACTAATCTAATACTGCACTTAAATTCATAAAAGCTAGGTACCATCGAGGAAAGTTTCTCTAAAATTACGATGAAAGTATTTGTAGAAAAGGCACCGGGAAGCTACATTACGGTGAAGGGAAAAGCTGATAGTATAGTGGATAATAACTCAGAAATTGGGGAGTCAAGTTGCAACTCCAGTTCGGTTTGGGAAGAGGAGAGTGACTCTTCCCTTGTTACTTTGTCTGGTAACTTAGATATTCCAGTATTGGCATCAATTAGTTCCAAACACTGAAACTGCTTTACATCTTGAAGGAAAACTCTGATTTCTAAATTGTGGGAAGTTATGATCACCTACATCCTGAATGGATATAGCATTTAATAATAATCCTGTCCCCAAAATGCTGCCATTACTGGTTTCAGGAATGAGGCTTTTGGTGAGAACCCTCTAGCGATAGGCGGTGGTAAGTACAGCAAAGAAGTTATTCCAAGGACTGAAGGAAACAATTCTACCTGTTCTTCTCTATTTTGGATTCAGTTAAGGAGGGGGACTTAAACGACTTTGTAGCACCATATCTCTATCTGAATTTCTGGGAAGAGGAGTTAGAATTATTTACATGTGGACTATTGTCCTCATCTTGGTGGTTGTTAACAGGACTAGATACCTATTTACATTATTCAAACTGTTATCCTCATCTTCATTGCCATATTCACAACATTTCGGCCATTGTATGCTCCAGCCTTTATGTCTGTCTCTCTATATATCTGTCTATATAATTGAGATGAGGTATTATGATGACTTGCATTACATTATTCGGACAGTTATCCTCATCTTTATTGCCATATTCACAACATTTCGGCTGTTGTACGCTCCAGCCTTTATGTCTATGTCTCTCTATATATCTCTGAGATGAGGCATTATGGTTACTTGCATTATTTACATTATTCCAACTGTTATCCTCATCTTCATTGCCATACTCATAATGTTTCGGCCGTTGTACGCTCCAGCTTTCTTCAGGTGATTGGAATTTCGAACTGAACCCATTATTTCATCCACTGGGGTAGATTGTTCTAGTTCCACATGCCATGCCTCTTCCAGATATCTCAGTTATTTCTCTTTCACTCAACTCTCCAATCTACCCTGGTGGACAAAATAAAGGATTCGATTTGAAATTCTAATCACCTGAAGAAGGCTGAAGTGTACAACAGCTGAAATATTGTGAATATGGCAGTGAAGTTGAGGATAACAGTCCGAATAATGTAAGTAATCATTATACCTCATCTCAGACAGATATTGAAGGACTAGATAGGTTTGTCTATCATCTATGTCACACTCCTCTTTGGTCTTTTGAGGAAGAGTAGAGATTTATCCCTTGTTTCCTTTTCAGGATTGGGTTTCCAGTTCCTTCTAAACTCTCCAAGTCTATATTTCTAACATCTCCCCACCTAAACTCTGAATTTTTTTTTTTTTTTCCTCAATAAGAGTAGGTAGGTTCTCCTATTGTTCTGTTCACACTCCTCCTCGGTCTTTTGAACAGGTGTAGAGGTGTATCTCTTGTTCCTTGTTTAGGATTGGTTTTCTGGTTCCTTTTAAAGTCTACTTCAACTCTATACTGCTAACATATTTGTCTAAACTTTGAAATTTCATTTACTACTTAATTATTTATTTTTTTCCTCTATAGGAGTAGATAGGTTTGCATATCGCCCGGTTCACATGCCTCCTCAGTTTTTTGGACAGGAGCAAAAGTATATCCCTTGGGTTTCTGGTTGCTTCTAAAATCTTTTTTATTTTCTTTCAGTCCCAGTAGCCACTTGCATCTTAGTGGTTTTATTGCCTCGCTTGTGAGGTGAATGTTTTAGCTGTTGTGCCCTCCAATCTTTGTCAGGCATTTATTGATTCAAGTTTCAGTGGAAAGATGCAAACAAAAACTGGGTGGTACTAAATAAGATTTGGAAAAGATAATCCATCGACAGCAGAACGAGAAGAAATCTACTGCAGTTAAGATTATTTACATGTGTCCTCATCTTTGTTGTTATTATCACAATGTTTAGCCGAGTGGATTAAATCGATAGTTCATGAATTTGGTGACATAGTATTAGGTTGGTGCAAAAACAATGTCGTTTTCTCACATATGTTACTATGTGAGAAAACGACATTATTTTTGCACCAACCTAATAATTGTGAGTTCAATCCCTGGGCTGGGCAGTTTGTACTTGGACTCTGGGAGTGGAGTGAGCAAATAGTACTTAATATTTTTCTTGTAAATTCTCCCCTCCTCCCAATCTATAAATTCACTTTCATGAAACGTTTAGGTTTTATTACAATTCTAATCATCGCTTTTTAAAACAATAAACATCGCCGAGGTGTGAAGGTAGTTATAATAATAGTGGTATCAAGGGAAAAAAAATGTTCTTTTGGGACTGTTGTTTGTAGGTATGACGGCCCAAGTTTGCCAGTGTTTTTGTCCCCATCAAAGTCAACCCACCCCCTGCCCCGCCCTACTTTAAGTGTCGCAGATATTTATCCTAACATTAGTGGTTTTCTTTTAGGATTACCATCAGCTGAATCATTGCATACTCGTTAATTACATCCATAATATTTTAATGTTAATTTTCATGTCTGGAAAAAGCCAAAGCAAAATAAATCTGGATGGTGACCATGCAACTTTTTGCCAAAAAGGAAACGTAAAGAATCTACTCATTGTAAATGTTAGTCATGCGGTACACAAGCTTACGCAATAGTATCTTGATTGCCTGTTCATATATATGTTGTAATGTCCCCTTTAGATTGTTAAACTTAAGGTAAGACTGTGCAACCAGTTCTAGAAATATTGAGACAGGTTGCATCCTTTTTTTTAATAAAACCTATACATATGATGAAAGCGAATTGGGCACCTTTACATGGTGTAATGGTTAACAAGCTTGTCTCACTAAAACAATTACAACTGAGTAGTGAGTTTGATCATCAATGGATGCCCTATACTCTTGACCATGTTCCGCATCTAAGATACACTTAGAAAATCACCATATGACGAAAGCGAATGTCTATATTTCTGATATGAGGTATTGTATACACTATTTACATTATTTGGGCTATTGTCCTCATCTTAGTTACCATATTTATCACAACATTTCGGCCGATGTACGCTCTAGTCTTCTTCAGATGGTTGAAATGTCAAACTGAACCCTTTATTTCGCTCACTGGAGTAGACTGTTCTAGTTCCACGTGCCATGTTTAATGGATGTCAGTAATCAGTTATCTCCTGTTAATCCCCCCCTCCAAGTTTTCCACTGCTTTAACCAGGTATTGAACTCACAACTCTTTTGGGTCCTGTCACTGGATCTAACCAACGCCTTTATCCTCTGTGCCATATGTCTTTGAGGACTAGAACAGTCTACCCTAGCGAGTGAAATAAAGGGTTCAGTTCAACATTCCAACCACCTGAAGAAGGCCGGAGCGTACATCGGCCAAAACATTGTGATAAATATGGCAACAAAGATGAGGATATTAGTCTGAATAATGTAAATAGTGGATGAAAGTGAATTTATACATTTTTTTTTTTTTGCTCCTTGAGAATTTATAACAAAAAACATTAAACACTATTTATTTATTAGATTAAAAGAATAATTTTATATTTACAACATTCAAGAAAGAAACTCATACAATTAAAGCTAATGCAATGCAAAATATTTATTATTTATCAATTTATGAAGAAATAAGTATGAAAACAATTTTTTCTTCATAAATTTTTAAACTTTTAGCAAATGAAAATATATGAACTATAAAAAACAAAATCCTTATTTACCATTTTATCAAAAGTTCAAAATGACTGGCAGTTAGCCATTGTTTTACTAACCATTCCAATAAATAATCGAATAAATACTTTCAAGTTTATTATTTTTTTTGTCAATTCTCAAGAACAAAGAAAATATAGAATTCATTTTCATCGTATGACAATTCTAATCATCGCTTTTTAAAACAATAAACATTGCCAAAGAGTGAAGGCAGTTAAAAAAAAAACCAATGTAATGGGAGGAAAAGTCCTTTTTAACACACTGCAAGCACATTTATCCATGTTTGTTTTATTTTTATATTGTTGGGAGTGTCATTTTGTTTAGTCTGTGCTATTGAGTATCTGATCAAAGCTAAAAGCCAGTGCCCATGACAAGTTTTATAGTCATTTATTTAAAGTAAATGGTGATTCCTTGTTTTTTTTGTTTTTTTTTCTCAAAATAAGGCCAGCATAGACAGGCAACAATTCTGCAGAGTGTGTGAAATAATTTTCTGTTAAAAACTTTGTATGACCTGAATTTGATTTTACAAGCCCAAAATTTTTCTTGGACAGTTTTTTTCTTTCCTTGGTGGGATTATCAAGGGCCAAAATTCACAAAAGACATCATTTTTTTTTTTTTTTTACAGGGTTCGATGGATAAATTGTCATCTAAATTACACAAAAATGAAAATAACACTGACATCTCATTTTAACAGATATATTTACCAAAATTACACAAAAATATCTTGAAATACTAAAGAGTAAATCTATTCAATATAATTGCTATTGGCTTCAACAACAGCCTCCAGATGTTTTTGGAATCTCCTGCAACTCTTCTGGATGATCTCCTTGGTGAATGCTTTCATAATCCTTGCCTTCAGTTTTTTGTTTGGTGTTACAAGGAGTTTCGTTGGACTCTCTCTCAACTGTGCCCCACATATAATAATCAAGGGGGTTGCAGTATAGGGAGTCAGGTAGCCAGGTGTAAGGTGTGATATGGTTGCAGAAATTGTCTGAGTTCTGTTGCCAGACACAGGGTCTCCCAGCAGCCATCCTCTTGATCCAGGGCAGCACTACCTCCCAAAGGCTCTTGATGTAGGCCTCCATGTTGAGTCCAATGTCCTGTGGAAAGATGAATGGAGGCATAACACCGCTGTCACTACCGATTACTCCAAACACCATAACATTGACTGGATATATCATCCAACCTTTTCTGCACTGTCCTCATATTGACACCCGAACACTCTGAAATGTTTGTATTGGAGCTTCCAGCATGAATACCAAGCACTACAGCATGCCATTTCCAAATTTCTGGCAGAGTGAATTGCATCATGGTGCTCTTTTTCTCACAGATGGAACCCAACAGACCCTACCATACTGTGCAGTTGACAAAAACGAACAACACATATGCGCAAAATTAAAAATATGAAATGGCGTTAATTTACCCATCGCACCCTGTATATACAATCCTTGGATTTTTTTCTTTCTTTTCCCCATGAGCTGACAGACCTTTGAGTCGTCATCACCACTGCCATCGATTTGTAAATTGTCTCTCACCTGCTTTAGTTCCCACCTGTTTTTCTTCCCCTCCTTTTATTTTATTTTCCTATTTTTTTTTTCCTGAATTTTCACAGCAGTTTGTGGATTCACGTGTCGGCTGGCTACACAATATATGCACCATTCCAGACCTCAGCATATCTGGAGATCTATTGATGTAGACACAAATGTACTCACCTGAACACAGATGCACACACCAATACTTAGTATTTAAAAAGAAATGTATGGATGTGTAACAATCTGCATTTTCAAATGTGTGTGTGTGTGTGTGTGTGTATGCACCTGTACAAATGCACAAGATATCTCTCACGTGTGCACTTATACAATGTATATGATTCAGAAATACCTGAATTCCCATTTCAATTTCGTTTGCAGTGGGGGAGGTGGATTCAATGACAGACAAAAATATTTGTACCAAATTAAAAAATGCAATTCACATACACACAACTCTACTGAGAGATGTGTCTAGACACAAAGTCACACACAGAAGGCAGTGAGTGTGTGACAGTCATCAAACAAAATCACAGTGCACAAAAAACCCCGCCCTCTTATCACAAAAAAAAGTGAACAAAATCCTAGTCTCATAAAATAACTAAGTTTCATATATACAATCCCCAAGATTTGTTTATGCTTTGGTTCAAACATTAAAAAAACACTCTTCTTTGTATAAAGTTGGATCTTATACCACCAGCTCAGAAAGTGTTACAGAGAGTGAGGGTAAGAATAAAGAGGAGTGTTTGGGTAAAGGATAAAGAGAAGGGAAGGGATCAGGGTCAAGTCATCAGAAGATGTCAATTGACATTACATTTGAATATTTGAACATTACATATTTGAACATGCTATCAAGGAAGCAAGCAAGAGGGAGAGAGTTCCACTGCCGGAAAGTGCAAGATAAGAAGCTGTTGGAGTAGAAGAGATGGCTATATTTAGCCGTTTCAACAGTGAAAGGGTGGGACTAAGATGCTAACCTAGTAGCAAACATGTAAGTAAACATTCAAAAAAAAAATAGACAAGTAATTGCTTAATTCCTGTCTTAAGCACGTAATTGTTTGTATGTTTGTGCTCCACTTCCCTGCACACTGTTCTCCAAATCCAGAAAGTCTTTAAAAACAACTTGAATGTCTTTTTTCAAATAAGGATTATTATAGTGCTGACACTTTACTAAAACAAAAATGTATAGAAAGTGCTTTAATCGCTAGATCATCCACAGTAAATTTATGTCCAGATTCTAATAACATTTCACCTTTCTAGGCAGGTCTATTATCACAACATGGAATATTTAATAACAAAAGTGATAAAAATATTAAAAAAAAAAGAAACTAAATAAAATCATCTTCACTTTATATAACAGATAAAGAAAAAAAAATTAAATAAAAAAAATTAAATTTTAAAATTTAATGTCCCCCCCTACCCCATCCTTCATGCACATGTGTAATTACAGCAACATAAGCGTCATTTGAGTCCCATGAAATCTTGAAATGTGTCCCACTAAAAATTTTTTTCTGATTTGTCATAGATTTTCCTGTTATATGCATTTCAAGCATTTAGCACTCTCTCAAACTGTCTTCTTATTTATAAAAATAATTCTTTCAAGCATTTAGCAATCTCTCAAACTCTCTCACTCTATCAAAATATTTCTTTCAAACATTTAGTACTTTATTAGACTTTGTTTCATAGATGATATCCACATTAGTGGATTAGTTAATGGATTAGTTAATGGATTAATTAGTGGATTAATTAATGCCATTGAATTTATTAAAATATGATATCTTGCTTAAAATATGTTAACACAAAAAGGCTAAGTTTTCATGTCAACTTATTTTAAAATTCTTTTTTCTTAAAAATATTGTTTAAATACCTCCATTTTTGTACTGAAAAAAGGCCCCAATCTTTTTAAAAATGAATTGTTTCTTTTTGGGTTTTGGGTTTTTTTTTTTGTTTTTTTGTTTTTTTTGTCAAAATGTTTATTACAATTAAGAGGACAGACCAAAGTATTATTTTTTATTATTTCATTAAATTTTTTAATCCTTTCTATCATGTTGAAAACGTTGGTTAAAAAAAAATTTTTTCTTTTTTTTTTTTTCCTTTTGCATCAGCTGTGTAACAGAGCTGACTATAGAAATTTTAGCACCTTTTTCTGGTAAAATAACACTGATTTAGAATTTCCTGCAAAAATCAAATAATTGTTGGATTTTAATGAAACTTTTAGGACTTATTCACCAATGAATTATTTCTGAAATTATTCTTTTTAGGAAATTTTGGTAAAAACATTTTTTCTTTTTACATGTGTACCCCCCACCAACACACACTTAATTCCATGAAATTTTGAGAAATTAAATTTTGATTGTGAACTTTTGTTTTATTAGTTAAAAGCAGAACTTGGAGAATGTAAATCATTCATATATTTTTTTTTCTTTTGTTTTTTTTTTGTTTTTTTTGTAACAGTTACTGTTTTCCTGAAAATCTGCTCTGAATCATAAAATAAAAAAATATAATAAAACTGACGTTATTTAACTAGATAAACTTTTAATTGCTTTTATAAATAAGATATATTAACGACATTAGAGTCTTAAGAAAAAAAAAATTTCCAATGAATAACATTTTTACAAGAATTGCTTTCATTTTAATTGTAATAATCTATAAAGTTTCAAATCTTTTAAACATTCAGCAAAACTTTGATCATGTCATATGAGATTAAGTGAAAAGTATATTTACTAATCAAAGATTGAAAAGCTTAATAGAAATGATCATGCACTAAGATTTTTAAAATAAATTTTAATATTTTTTTTCATGTGTATGAATGTGAACATTTTGAAAGTATAGGTGACCATACACAACATTATCAGAAAATAAGAATGATGACTATAGTAAATTTAACATCAACACTCTTAAAATTAGATTACAGAGAATATTTTCCAACATTTTTAATATTACTGAGCACTTAAAAATTATATAAAAAAGTCACTTGCCCATCATTTTCTTAAATTATGTTTTAACAGATAAAGTCTCCATAGAACAACAGTAAACATGTTAACACCTTATCAGCATTTGTTATTGCTCGTCAATTACATAAACATGACTGCTGTCTGTTAAAAATCACTGCTGTCTGTTTTAAAAATGCACTTCCGTGTTATTTTAAATTTAAAGTAAATATTTGTTTCAAATCAGATTAATTATACTTTAAATAAGCTAATCTTCCTCAAATAAAGTTTCAGAAAAGTATATTTAATTTTTGGAAGACTTTTAATACAGAGAATTACATTGTGATGAAAGATGACTAAAAAAAGGACTTTAATCAGCTATTTTAACAAAAAAAAAAAAAAAAAAAAAAAAAAAAGAAAAATTTGATTCTAATCAATATAATTTCTCTTTGAAATACACCAGAGTATTTTGCTTACAGGAAATAGTAAATTTAATCCTTTAGCTTACAATTAAAGCTAAAATGAAAGCTTCAAGAAAGCTTTTTTATTTTAAACTTTGGGTATCGTGAATTAGTGGAGTTACCTAACATAATGACATAATCACAGAATTTCAGTTTCGATTATGTGCATTAGATGAGGTTTGTATAAACAAAATTTATATAATATATATATAATTATATATATATATATATATATATATATATATATATACTACTGGACTGCCCTGTCATTTTTGACATGTGAGGGTCAATCAGCTGAGTTCTTAGAACCAACAGCCAGACTACCTGCACATATCATTTGATTATCATGGTGAAGGTTTGCGCAGAACCACCCACACTTTTTGGAAGAGCCTAATACAGAGAACAGGTATACAGTATGCCATGAGGTCCCCAAACGGTCCTCTACAGTTTTGAAGCTGTCCTTCTCCTAGATCAGTTGCCATCCAAGGCTATAGAACCCAGTCTGTCCTGCTATTTCCCCATAGCTGGGGCAAGAAGATTCATGCCTTTCTCAAGCATATTAGGACATAAGTGAATGTAATAGATTCGACAGGAATTTGAACTCTGCTCTCCAATTCCTCAATAGCTGAGCTATTAATATTTAATAATGGATTGATTTTTAATCCAACATTATTACAGTTGATCACTCCATAGTTGAAATAGACGCCCTGTTTTTATTTATAAAAACTGCATGTATTACATCTATCAGCCTGTGCATCAAAGAAAATGCATTACTTGGCAGGGAAACCCACTACATTTTTTTTTAATGTAGATTGCTTCAAATTAAATTAAAACGACAAATCCTTGAAGCATTCTACATTAAAAAAAATTGAAGCCAACACTGAATGGAATCAGCTACAAATACTGTAATAATGTTCTAAAATGCCCATAAAAAAGAAGTCATCACACTTTTATGCACACTTGACCATGATATTCCAACATAAAAGGAAAAATTCCATAGTGGATGATTTTTTCACGTCTTAATAAATCTTAAAAGAAAACTGTCAGAGTTTTTACCTTTACTATTTGCTAAGATGATCTCAGAAAGAGATGGAAAGTACTTGGGAAATAAAAGTGATTTTCTTGCATCATTTGATTTTAATACATGGAAAAATATCCATGAATATGAACGGATTATGCTGAAAATAAGCAGACAATGTTTGCAATTTATTTAATCAGAAATGCCAAAAAGAGAATTTGCTGCCTAAATACACACACACACACACACACACACACATATACATATATATATATTATGAAGAAATATAGTCTTAAGATGTGCTATATTTATGGGATAAAATGCTCAATATCAGAGATAGTGTGTGTAAATATAAAAGTGAACATAGAAGTCAACACTTAGAGGCGACAGTCTGTTTCATGCTATATGTTCACTTTATATATATATATATATATATATATATATATATATATGTGTGTATATGGTCTAATCAAAAAGTTTGGGACTGTTGCTATGGTAAAGGTGCTAAAGTACACAGAATGAAGAAGCTTGGCACAGACTGACCTTGAAAAATGTTGCACATGCACCCTATGTTATAACATTTTCACTTCTATTGTTTATAGCAAATGCTTGGAAGAAAAATGTGTAGAGTGTGGTTGTCTCACCACACCATAGAATTTTCATCAGTGACCATAGCTTGTGCAGCAGTTTTTGGCAAAGGACATTTCCCAGGTATGACACCCACCACATTGTACAGATCTCAACCCTTGCAACTTTTTCCTCTTCAAAAATCAAATCCTACTTGAAAGGAACAAAATTTCAAGACATCAAGGAAATTTATGACAATGTGATGAGGCAGCTGAATACTATTCCCCAAAAGAGGAGGAGTTCCAGGAAATGCTTACATCAGTGGAAATGATGTTGGATAAAGTGTGTCACTTAAGAAGGAACTATTTTCAAGGAGATTAAATGCCGAATTGATATGTGTTGTAGTTTTCTTTTGATAACACCAGTCAATACTTTTGGATCAGAGCTTTTTTGTGTGTGCATATATATAATTCAGATAAGTAAAATATATTTGTAAAAATAATATAATTAAAAGGTGAAAGGAAAACTTTTCTATACCAATGCATTTCATTCTTTGAGGAACTTTATCACAGTAAATGTATTTATTTATTTCATTTATTTATTTTATTTCTTAACTTGTATTTATACATCCAAGTAACATCGATGACAATAGCATTTCAAATTTAGAATTTGAAAACGAAATAAGATTCTTAAAGCTTGCTGGAAAAACAAACTATGGAGGATGTTATGTGATATAATGTATTGCCTAATAAGCAAAAGTGAGTAAATGTTATTGAATTATTACTGGTTCCTCCTACAAAGGGGGACACTGGTCCAAACCCTATCGGAGAATACACTTTCTTTATTAACTTTTCTCAATTGTGCACGTCGGTGGACTTAACATACACTGTTTAAAATATTAAAAAAAAAATGAAACATCTATTTCAAATGTAGTTATCCACTAAAAATAACCTTTTGTAATAATAAAAATGGTGGATTAAAAATAAATCCATAATTCTTTAGAATATATAATATATATAAATGGTGGTATTCAGCATTACCCTGAAGATCTGTTTAGGTGAAACTTTGGTTGGTTTACATGGCTCCTTAGGATTATCTTATATGTATATAAGCATAAAAATGTCTTAAAATAATTGTCAGACTTTGTCCCTTTCATAATGTGTGACGTCATTTGTTTAGATTTGGATATGCCATGAGCAGATATAAATGTACGTGAGAGAATCATGGAAGATTGAAGTTTAAAGGCAGTAAAATCGACCTTGCTAACTGAACACTCCTCTGTGGCCAAATCGGTTAAAGGCACATCAGGCTATATGACAGTTCCGTATAGGATACAGGTTCGATTCCTGTCGGAGGACAAATATTTTCTATGAAAATATCTCGGACATTCAGGCCAGTAAATGCTGTTTAATACTGTTTATTATAAACAGAGCATTTACTTAAATATTTGTATCTATAAAAAGAATGTATAAACATAAAAATGTCTTTATATATATATATATATATATATATATATATATATATATATATATATATATATATATATATATATATATATATATATAAAATAATAACAAATCAAGAAAAACCTGAAAAAAATAATTTTAATGGATTATGAAGCTTTTTCTTGATTTATTATCTTTTTCTGTAAGTTACATTGAGCATTTTTTGGGATTAATGCCCTTGGAATTATCCCTACTAATTACAAATTGGTATTATATATAATGTGTGCGTGTGGTACATAGTGGAATGTGCTCAATATCTGTAACTCTGGGGTTACAAACTACTCTCCATGCAACTGAATAAATATATATATATTTTATATATATATACACATATATTTTTTTAATCCTATCTAAGCTTTCGGCTTATATAAGCTATTGTATATAGTGTGTGTGTAAAAATTCAGATACAAATAAAATATATTTGTAAAGACAATATAAATAAAAGAAAAAGTCAATGGAAAATTTTTCTATACGAATGTGTTTCATTGCCTGTGGAAATTTATCAAGGTAAATATGGAGATTTTATGAAATAAAATCTCCACATTTAAAAATTGTATTTATAATTTATCTATATAAATACAATTATAAAATTGTATTTATACACACAAGTGGAGGACAAACATTAAACTTTCAAATTTTCAAATTGGGAACATTCTAGAATATTATTAAAATTCTTACAAAAGCTTGAAGATTATTTGAGTGTTCTCAAATTTTAAATTGGAAAATTTAATAACATTTTTTCTTCCCTTCTGTTTATAAATCCATGTTGTAGAATGAACTCTTTACATTTACCTTGATAAAGTCCTTGAGGGGATGAAACGCACAGGTAAAGAAAAGTTTTTCTTTTGGCTTTTATTTATATATATATATATCTATACTGTATACCCACCATCACTGCCACCATAGATTTTGTCTCCTTGAAACAAAAGTGTAGATATCAAATGTAACATTGTTGCTTCATGGAAACACAAGCCTTTCACTCCTTCAGTCAGTTTGTTTGTTGGTATATTTGTATACTTGTAAAATTCATCCTTATGTTCACAGTTCATCTCTTTTTGTGCATGATTTTTGTGTACACAGATATTTTTATAAGCACGCAATATATAATCAAGTGTAACAGAAAAATTGTCCAATTGTTAAATTAAGCTTTGAACTGTTGTATCTTAGAAATGATTAAAGGTATCTTACTGGAATTCCCTAGGTTTTTATAACACTATTGAACTCTACTTTGAGTAATAAGAATGTATTTAGGTCTAAGGTGAAAGGATGATCCCTTTTGCTGTTGTGACCTCCTGATCCAGTTCTCTCTACGGTTCCCTATTTTTTAAACTTATTCACCGTTCTCTTGATGGTTCTTGAATGGACTTTGAAGATGGAAGCCAGAGTATGAATGTTGGTACCATTACTAAAGGCCTGGATGATCTATTTTCCTCTCACCATTGCTCAGTTGGGAAGATATAGTGAGGCTGACACAAAATGATTTTAACCTTTTCTCTTTTTAACTGAATAATTCAAAGGGTTTTTCCAGTGATTCTTCTGACAAATTGTGGCCATATGGCTAAACATCTTATCTGAAAACACTGAAAAAGGAAATCAATTAGTTTAGTGTTTTTTTTTTGTTTTTGTTTTTTCTAGATATTAAACATTTTATGGGATGGGCAATTATCCCACACAGTTACACAATTTGGACAATTTTGGTGTTACACCCAGTATATATATATATATATATATATACACACACACACAAAGCGTAACCTCAATTTTATGGGCTAATAGAGGAGGGGTCATCCGTCAAAGCCATTTCTCTGTTAATATGAATCATTTTTTTTTGTTCATGGCCAAAATACACGCAGCACAGTACAAAAATTATTATAAATAAATGTAAATCCAGTAGATATGTAGGTGTATTTAGTTACTATATACCTTTAAAACTTTTCAAACTTTGTTTAAAGTTAAATCTGGAATCCATTGGTTCCAGAACCATTAATTTAATGTTCTACTATATATAAGAAGAGAGAAACCGCAAACGTTTTTGGTTATAATGTGAATTTGTTTTAGTATATATATTATATTTTATTTTTCACAATTCTGCTACACAAGTTTCCAGTCTCATGACCTTCTTCAGGGAATTAAAAGGATTAAATTTTCCTTATGTTCTTTTAATGTTTCATTGTCTGCTTTCAGTATTTACTAGTGAGCCCTGATTTCCCTTCTGTGCTGTTAGTAAAAGTGAATTTCTACCTAAGTGTTTTTTAAAATATATATATTTTTCTCTCATTGAAATAACTATAACTTTTTCCCTATATATATATATATATATATATATATATATTATTTTTAAAAAGAAATATGATTTCTTCATTACATAAGAATTCTCATGTTTCAAAAACGAAAGCCGAAAACCTCAATATAATTATTAAAATTAAATTGAGTTAAAATTAATTAATTTTGTGAATGAACATGCTTATAAAGATGCGTAAGTTTCAAGATTGGTTATTCCTAAATTTTTGCTTGAGGATGAAACAGGGCTTGATGCTTTAACTCAATTTAATTTTAATAATTATATTGAGGTTTTCAGCTCTCGTTTTTGAAACATGAGAACTCTTATGTAGTGAAGGAATCGGATGTTTTTTAAAATAATTATAATTTAAGCTCTACTTCTGTATGGAGTACTGTGTTTTAAAAATAAAAACAACAAAAATACTAAAGAACTCTGGATTATTTACCTAACGTGTTCTTTCCTATTTTTCTACATATCTGCACACACACACACACACACACACACACATATATAATTATGGACAGAAATCTACACTGCATGGTAACTGGCTATTTTCAGGCCTTAAGTAATAATCAAAATACATGATCACCTGAAGCTGCAATCACCATATGGTGTTTTCTCTGTACCTGATGCTGGGCAATTTTTCTGAAACTATAAAAAATATTCTTGATGTGATGGAATAGTTCATGAACCAATTGAATGTAAAATGAATTCTAGTTTGTATTGATTGCTCCTTCTAGGGTGATATCATGTATTGGTTAACAAGCTAGTCTCTTGGATGTTGAGCAATGAGTCCAAATGTCTAGATGCCCAGAGTCTGGCAGCTGATCACTCCTCTGACCGAGCTCTAACAGTTCAAATGGGTGAAAAAACAAGCTTGTCAAATTCAATATTTCAAAAACCAAACTAGTAGCATTCCATCATCTCTGAGCAGATGCTGAATCTTCACTTATCACGATAAGCAGGTGTCCTCTCTTGGAGATCCCTTGGCTTGATAAATGCCTATGGTGACAGGGTAATCCTAGACTTCAAGGAGTACTTCTATATATGATTCATTGCTAAAGAGGTTGGAAAAATGTTTTGTTCCTTGTACCACTCAGGTAAATACCTGACTCCTCCTGCCATGCTCTAGAATTACAAGAGCCAGATCAGACAGAAAGTGGAGTACTGCTGCTATATATATATATATATATACACACACAGACACATGTGTGTGTATGTAATATAAAAGGCTCAAATACTAATATTCCATGGTTATAATTTATTATATTGGAATCGTAATCACGATTCAATTCATCAGACTTACAAATTCAAAACGAAATCGGAAAATATAACTCCGGGTATTAAAAACAAAATTTTAGTGAGTGTATGAATGACTGGAACTGGCCAGTTTTCACTTTGTAGTCTTGATAGGGTCCACAAGCTTTTATGCAGTTTTGTGGGTGATGAATTATTTCCACCCTCACCCCCCTCCAACCCCTTTCCCATAGGTGAAAAGTTGAAAGCCACTCAATACTTTATGGCTGTTTCTTTGGAAAATGGTCTTGGATAACCATTATCTTTCCCACACATCCTCATAAATGGAGCTTCTTACTCTTACCCACTCATACAACAAAACTGCTTTCAGTAACACTCTTCCTGAGTGACTCTCCTGCCTTGTATAGAGTGAACATTAATATAAAAAAAAAGTAGAAAGGCTTTTGCCAAAAGCAAATCAGAAGAGTCAAAAAAAGGGTGCTGAAAAATTCTTGGCCTCACACACTTCCCAAAATCTGATTGCTATATAATTTTATAATATACACACACAGTGCAATGAATAAATTGTCATCTAAATTATGCCAAAAATGAAAATGACACCTCATTTTAACAAAATTACACAAAAATATTTTGAAATACTATAGAGTAAATTTTTCTAGTGTTTGTCCCCCCCCTCCTGCCAATTTAGTATTAGTGTTTGTCCCCCCCTCCTGCCAATTTAGTATTAGTCTTTGTCCCCCCCCCTCCTGCCAATTTAGTATTAGTGTTTGTCCCCCCCCCTCCTGCCAATTTACAAGTAATGGTCATTCTTCAGCATTTCCATCCTTACCATATGCACCCCACCCCAAACAGCATTTAGTTGGTATGTGCATATTATGTAGACATCAGTTAGTCTTACTGTAACATGTTGAGCTAGCCAAGGAAATATAAGATGTTATTGGTCCTGACCTGTTATCTCAGCTTCAGTCCCTTTTGCCCTAACATAGCTTCTCTCTTCTTTTTCTGTAAATAATTTCATGTTTCGATGAACTTTCCTCTATAGTACTTAGAGACTTTATCAATTTAAGTGCAGTACTAGATTGGTGGCAAGGTCTCTTGGACTGGGTGAACATTTAGTTAAAGAAAGCAAAAAGACTTTTGGCAAAATGATTTAGTACAAAAATGCTGACTGTATTATCACAGAGGATATTTTCTATACCAATCAACTTTCCAAAATATGACCTAATATCAGATTCTTTTTGAAACCGTTTTTGATCAGGCCAAGAACTTTTCAGCACCCCTGTTCTGTGTGAGTGCGGAATAGAAAAATAAATTTCTGGAATGAAATTCCCAGATTCATGAAGCAACCATTTGGAATCAAAATTGCTTCTAATGGTTTTCAAGAAGCCAGACGTTAGTGATCTGAATACAACCTTGCACAAATGCACTTGAAAAGTTCTTATTGCATATGCAATGTGCACGCATGCATCTAAAACAGGTTTGCTTATCGTCCGGTTCACACTCCTCCCCAATTCTTTAACAGAAGTAAAGATTTATCCTCGTTTCCTGTTTAGGATTGGCTTTCTGGTTTCTTGCAAAAACTTTTTCAACTCTATACTTCTAATGTCTGATTAACTTTGAAACTTTATTAACTAATTGTCTTTTTTTTCTCTCTCCCAATAAGAATAGATAGGTTCACACTCCTCCATGTTCTCTTGAACAAGAGTAGAGGTTTAGCCCTTGTTTCCTGATTAGGATTGGATTTCCGGTTCATTCTAAAGTCTACTTCAACTCTATACTTTTAACGTCTGTCTAAACTCTGAAATATTATTCACTAAATAAATTTTGACCTCTTCAAGCCTAGAGCTAACTGTTATTTTTCCTGCATAGTCCCAAGAACTTCACTTCTGGCCCCTTCTTACATTCATATGACAATGCACAATAACCCTCTACTATGAGTGGCTCTTGGGCCTTGTATTGGGTAAATTAGTAATAATTTTAAAAAAGTCTTCCTGAAATGGATAAAAAGGATTTTATATATTATAAAATTAACTGACTCACTGTCTTATGATTTTATCTTTTGAAAATAATTTGTGTGCGTCAGCCATTGACATTTCAGTTGAGTGATTGAGATAAGTTTGGGATATCTAGATATACAAACAAACCTCTCATCTACAGACCCCTCCCCCATCAATGGACAAAATCTGCAGGCAAAAAAAAAAAAAAAAAAATGCTATGCAGGAAAAAAATCTTCCAAATCTTCAATGTATTTCAAAATTTGCAGACTTAGAACAAATCAAAGTGACCACTTGGCAGCAGTGGCTGGCTTTTCAATTGTAAAACAAAGACAGGTGTACAGTATAAAAAGTATGATACATTAGTGTGTACATGAGAAATCCATTAGTTTTCTTTTGCTTAATATATGTATATTAAGTATATATTTATTTATACTATATATACATGTTTATATTATTTACATTATGATCATAAATATTGGTAGTTACTATAGCGGTTTTATAACTGTGACGGACGCAGATAGCCTAAACACGCATATATTAAGGTTAATTTCCGCCTAGCAACAGAATGGGGGTCACGTGGAAATCTTGTGACATTTTGGAAAAACAAGTCAAGAGGTTGACTGACCCAATTACTCGTAGCAACAAATGTCTAGACAGAAGCTAGACAGGGGACAGATGTAAGCTGGAATTCGCGCCAAAACTCAAGACACGTGAGAGTTAAAAATTTACTTGGGAGTCAGTTGCTGTCTTGTCTTTGAAGGAGCAAGACTTGAAATCAAAGCGCTGATAATTTATGAACGGAAAGATAAGACTCATTTGATAATGATGGAACTTGTCTGATTCATCCCAGGCAACTCCGAACAAGAAATATAAGAACAAGTATTTCTGTTTGATAACCCCAAATTGAAGACGCAGAGAAATTTGTACGCTGAGAATACAGCCTGCGTTTGAAGAAAAGAGAAAAAAAACAGAAAGGAAGAAAGTATATACTTCTGTTACAAGTTGAATTGTGTAAAGAAGAAAGAAAGAAAGAAAAAGGAAAACCAGAGAGGAAGAAAGTGTATATCTCTGTTACAAGCTGAATTGTGTAAAGAAGAAGAAAGAAAGAAGAAAACCAAAGAGAGGAAGAAAGTGTATATCCCTGTTGCAGTGAGTCGGGTTCGGAAACTGAACTGTCTACAGAAGAAAGGAGAGAAAAAAGGAAAGACAGAGAGAGGAAGAAAGTGTATATCTCTGTTACATCCGGACAGTGTGTGAAATCGTATTTGTGTCAAGAAAAGGAAAGAAAGAAAAGAGAGGACAATGATAAAAAAAGAAAACTGAATATAAAGTTAAGTAATCATACATTTTGGACCTGTATTAGAAAGATACACATACATCCATAAATATTATGTTCTTACAAACACCTTTCCACATGTCAAAATAATATGTAACTCCCATCCCATCTCTTTTGGTTATGCGTTGATTTCTGCATTCATAGTAATTTGCACTTATATTTTTGTCCGTTCGGGTTCAGTCGAATCCATTTGGAGTTTGGCGAATTTTGATATCCCAACGTAAGTCTTGAGATCTGGTTGTCGGATGTTTTTACTCATGCTTATATTTTCTTTTATTTTAATATTTTGTATATCTGTACATATTAAAGTTCTTGTATCAAAATTCGCTAAGCCTTATCGTTCATCCTTGAATTGTGGATCAGTATTCGTGTTGAAACTGAAGTGAACCTGGGAAAAGATTACTGTTCGATTCTCCTAATCGAACAGTGTTCTTGAAATATTTTTTTGTTTACCAATTGTCCATTATCACGATCTGGGAGATATAGCCTGTATCTCTCCACAGGTGTGAGAATGTATATATCTTCTGGTCGGTGTATAATTGCCTTATAAACCCATTCGTCGACTAGGGCATATAACAATAACTCAAAAATAATCCCTTCCCATCTACAGACAATCAGCTTTTACAGACCACGTCTCCTACCTATTAATCTGTTGATGAGAGGTTTGTACAGTTTCTTTGAAGATAACTGACAAGACACTGTGATTTAAGATTTTTATTAAATTTTTCTTGCATTTGTACAAGTATAATAATATCAAATATGAACACTACCACAACATGCTGACCATGTTCAGAAATTAAAAAAAAAAAAAATGCATGCATATATATATATATATATATATTTTGATACACATTTCATTAAATATTATAGACAAGTGTTGTCTATTTATTTTATGCAAAGTTTTTTCGTAACATCTCATATGTTTAATAACATTATCGTTGAACGAAAAAAGAAATTGACAATATTGATCCATATTTTTTTTTTAATATTATGGATCAATATTGTCAATTTCTTTTTTCGTTCAACGATAATGTTATTAAACTTATGAGATGTTTCGAAAAAATTTTGCATAAAATAAATAGACACTACTTGTCTATAATATTTAATGAAACATGTATCAATGAAAAGATGCTGCCTAAATACACACAATATATATATTATATATATATATATATATATATATATATATATATATACACATATACACACACACAATTTTCTGTCCATCAAGGAACTTTATCAAGGGGAATTTGGAGATTTTATTTTTTTAACTTGTACTGATGAACAGGAGTTGAGAAAAATATGATGTTTTTAAATTTGAGAACACTCTAAAATATTAAAGCTGTGTAAGGAAAGGTAAACTATGGAGGATGCTGAGTGATGTAATTTTTTGCATAAGAAATAAAAGTGAGTAAATGTTGTTTAACTTCATGGGAAGTGTGCGGTGATGTAATGGTTAACAGCCAGAAAGACTGACTTCCAGCTTTGGCTGACACATTTTTGCAAAGGCATGGCTCCACATCTCCCTGCACTATACCATTACCAAATATAATAATGTCTTGTCACTGGCATATTATGATGGTTGACAGAAGCAAACCACTCTCCCATGACTACTTTAGCTGCCCAGGCAGCAAAATGATTGTAGTTAACTTTGATAACGAGTTGATTTTTAGTTTGATAATTTATAAGATGTTTGATGTTAGATTTGGAGTAGAAAAAAAAACAAATTTTTTTTTTTTTTTTTCTTTTTTCTTTGTAGAATTTTGATGTAAAGAAACTGGAAGACGAATTGAAGCAACTGACAGAACAGCTGAAACAGCAAGACAGTCGTATTGAGAGGTTGGAACAGAAATTAGCAGCTTTTGAGTCTGGTGATGACGACGAAGATGACAACCTCGGCCACCATTAAGACTGACCAAGAGTGAGTGACCACCAATACCTGACTTAACAGCAACTTGCCAGATGCAACCAAAAAACAATATCCACCAACACACCCCCCACAAAAAACCAAAACAATATATTGTTCTTTTTTCTTTCTTCTCATATGGCAAATAATTTTTTTTTTTTTTTTTACTGAAAGATGAAGAATAAAAGAAAAGAAAATTTACCATGACACTATTTTATGTATTATCTATCTCCTTCCCTCTCTGCCTTGTTACCATGGAAACAGGACAGAGAATCCAACCCCCTTGCCTGTTTTCTTCTTTTTTTTTTTTCTCTTTCTTTCTTTCTTTCTTGTAATCACTAACAGACAAGAGCCGAAGCTGGTACATGAATAATCAATTCTATCATCTAACCTCCAAGATCCCCCCCCCCGCCATCTTGTTTCGGACTTGATCTTAACAAGTCACATCTTTCAAAAAAAAAAAAATAAATAAATAATAAAATAAAACAAATAATTAAAAAAAAAGGTAATCAAAAATTTAATTTCAGTTTCTCTTTTTGTTTGTTTTTTTGTTTATTTTCTTCTTAATTTTTGTTCTCCCCCCAACTAAAATCTGATCAACAAAATTTTTTATAACTTTCTTTTATATCTATCTATCTATCATACACACAATACCTCTCTCTTAATGCAGCTGGCTCAGTTTGAGAGAGAGGATTTTTTTTTTTTTTTTTTTTTTCCTTCAGAAAAAATAAATAACTTAAAATGAAATAAATTTTTCCTTTTGTAATTTTTTTTATTAAATTGTTTAAAGTGAAAAGAAAAAAATGTTTCAATTAAAAAAAAAAAAAAAAAATTACAAATGATTTGAATCAAAAAAATATGAATGCACTTTTCTATTCACCATAATATACAAGCAAATGTTAAAACTGTTTTTTCTTTTTTTAAGTGCCATGTCTCTTCACAGATGAAACTTCTCTGTGAATTGCCATGACCTTTTGGAAGAGAGATGAATGGTTTCCCCATTGCCTTCTCCAGGGTTCTGAATCCAAAGTTAACCATTCCCTACAGTAGTTGTCACTCAAAGCTACAGAGACCAGTCTACCCTACTATTTAGCTCAGGTGAGACAAGACAGATTCATACCATTTACACCATGTGTGATAACAATAGTTTTATATATCAAGAACAATATTGGAAAAAAACATCTGACGAAGGGAAAAAAGTAAACTTTTTTACTTGTGTGTGTATAAAACTAATGAAAAACAGTCTTTGAGCAACTTTTGTGCTTTTCACTCAGTACAAGTTATATCTGGGGAATTTATCAATACTGGATTTTTGTACTTCATTTACTGTGAGTTTTTTTTTTTTTTTTTTTTTTTTTTTTAGTAGTTCCAATAAAAACAGACATAGTAAAAACAAACAATAGGAAAATGTAATAAAAACTTTATGGTTGCTATAGACAAGTAAAGCAAAAACTTTTTTTGTTTTTTTAAATTTTGAGGCATTTCTACATAATCTCTCGAAGAAATAAGTTTTTCGCCCTCAAAATGTTTTTTGTATTTCTATTGAATAAGCACTTCAGATTGCTAAAATCAAAACAGCATTTTAAAAATTTTTAGATTTCAAGAGGGAATTGTCTCTTCCTGCAAATGCTCATACGATTTGATAAAGCAGAGTCTTTTGTTACAAGATTTCAAATAATTTCAACTTAAAATTAATTAAAATAATTGTTAATATTTATCTTATTCAAAGGCGATTTTTACTCATCTTTTTCTTGTCGTGTTAAAATAAGGCTTACGTCGCAAATTTCAAAACACACGAAATATGAATGCGAGTCATATTGTAATTGTTAATCTTCACTTAGCAATTTGCAATTTAAAATATATTTTTGCAGCAAACTGAACTGCCAACACTGAAAACATTTTTTTTTGTTTCACCAGAAAGAAAAAAAGGTGATAACGTTGCTAAGATGCTGGGGGTTACTGAGAGCAAAAGTGAATGAGAAAAAACTTTAGTGAGAAGAAAAGACAATAAAAGAATAGGGATCAGGAAGACAGAAGATGGTGATTGATATTGCATTTAAATCTTTGAAAATCAGAGGTGCTAGAGAAACGAGAACAGAGATCCATATACGAAGTCTAAAATGGTGAGACCGACTTCTTAATCTAGTAGGACCAAGGTACCAAGGAAGGAAGCTAAGGACAATTTCCAGGAAAATATCTATAAAAAAGCCATGTCACAGCAGAGTGTGAAAGTGACCAAAGTTGAGATACCAAGTCAGTGTCAATAACATTGCAGACACTTCTTTAAGTTTTGTCAAGAATCTTGTTACTTATAGTATTAGGTTGGTGCAAAAATAACGACATCGTAATGTTGTTTTTTGACGTTAAAAATACGTCAAAAAACGACATTATGACGTCATTATTTTTGCACCAACCTATTAACTAAGAAACTAAGGCACCTTGAAGTACCAAGATGCTTCTATTTTTAAATTTTTTTTTACTCAAAAACCCTTTTTCTTATAAAAATAGTTTATTTCGGGTGGCTGACATAAATTGATCTTCTTACCTGAAAATTGATGAGTTTCTATGACCTTTATCAATTAATTTTTGTGATCAATCAAGATCATAAATTGAGCTATTGAATCAGAGGAACAAATTAGTGTTTAAATGTTGACATAAAAACAAATTCAAATTTCCATAAAATAGTTTTGCCTTAATTGGTTACTCAAAAAACCCCTCTGACTCCCATCTCCTCGAATTCTTCAAATATTGACATAATTCAAAAACTAATTGCCATAGTGGAATTTTGCCTTATTTAGCTACGCTAAGTCACTCCTCTCCCACTGTAAAACATTTTATACTATACTAATTATAATTTATAAATTTTCATCTACTTAGAATTTCTCCCTAATATAGAGATGACAGAGTTTGATATATGTGTATGTGTGTGTGTGTGTAAAAATATATAGAAAATAGGAAAGAACTCATCCAAAGTTCTTTAGTATTTTTGTTATTATTTTAAAAAAATAGTGGTCGATACAAAAGTAGAGCATAAATATAATTATTTAAAAATATGATTCCAACGCTACATAAGAGTTCTCATGTTTCAAAACAAGAGCCGAAAACTTCAATATAATTATTTGAATTAAATTGAATTAAAGTACCAAGCTCTGTTCCATCTTCAAGCAAAATTTTTTTTTGAATAATTCGCTTGAAGATGGAACAGAGCTTGGTACTTTAATTCAATTTAATTGAAATAATTATATTGAAGTTTTTGGCTCTTGTTTTGAAACATGAGAACTCTTAAGTAGTGTTGGAATCATTTTTAAATAAATAATTATATATATATATATATATATATATATATATATATATATATATAGCTGATATGAGTATACCTATGTTTGTGTGGCTAGTTAATCATTGTTGTAGATGCCTACTTTTTGTGTTTCTTCAACACTCAGGGCCAACCTGTGACTTATACTTTAACTATACGGAACAGACTTTAGTTAGTTTCCAGAAGAGAGAGCACATAATCTGGAGTGAACAAAAAGGCCAGTACTCTCAACATCTCAGTTCACTGCCTTTACCAGGTATTGAACTCACACTCACACTCTAACCAATGCCTTTATCCACTGTGCCATGTGTCCTCAAGGATTAAAGGCATTAGTTAGATCCAGTGACAGGACCCAAAGAGTGCGAGTTCAATACCCGGTTAAGGCAGTGGAGAACTTGCAGAGAGGAATTAACAGGAGATGACTGATATCCATTAAACATGGCACATGGAACTAGAACAGTCTACTCCAGTGTGCAAAATAAAGGGTTTAGTTTGACATTCCAACCACCTGAAGAAGGCTGGAGCGTACAATGGCTGAAACGTAATAAATATGGCAACAAAGACAATAGTCTGAATAATGTAAATAGTATGCCCCCTCATTTGTAGTTGAAACACAGCCATTGAAAGAACTTAGGGATTATGTTAAGAAGTAGGGATGTGAAGCTATATCTTGATGCGAGGATTGTTATTTTGTTTAGCAGCATATCAATCTCCATGGGTCATTTAATGATGCAGTCTAAATATTTTGGATGCAATTTCATTTGACTTTTTTAGATAATAATGGTTTTAATGATACAAGTCTTACTAATTAATCGATTGCTGAGGGAGAAGGGGATTCATATATTTTGCATGTAAATGATTATAACCAACCCAACTGGAATTGAAACTTAGCTCTCTGATTAAAAACTCAGAGCCATCATCCATTACACCAACCACACATCCAAACTTACAGCACTTGGTATTCCCAAGTGGTCACTCATTTAGCTACTGACCAGGCTCAATGTTGCTTAACTTTAGTGATCCTATGGTAACCTGTTTCAATGCGATGTGGCTCCAAGGCTATGATACGTTTGATTGTTCCTTCTTTCTTCTATAATAAAACAAATTACATTACTTTTTGACTAACCAGTGTGTATTAAATTTTCTAGATCTTATTACAAACATGGCAAGTATAGGCATAACTTATGTAAAGTTAGTAATTAGGCTTACAAAATAATCCATTTGTATTTTAATATAGCCAATCATCAAATAGTGAAATCTGATTGTTGTAAAACTTTTATACTTATGTTTTTTTAATCATTTCACCCCATGCAAGGTAGTAAAGCCACTAAGACACAAAGGGTTACTGAGTGTGAAAAGAAAAAAAAGAGAAACATTATTAAGGAGTGAGAACAATAGAAGAGTAATCAAGAAGACAGTAGATAACGATTGACATTGCATTGAAATTTTTGAGGATCAAGATTAGCCAGAAAACATGGAGCTGGAAGAGAGTTTGGGAAATGGAAAGTGCAAGAAAAGAAACTATTAGCATAAAACTTACGGTTACGTCTAGCTAACTAACAACACTTTTTTGCTGGTCAGCTTTTGGTCAAATGTTGCTGTTGGATACTGGGTTGGTCACTCTGGTCTAAACCATTAAATGTTGTGTTGTTTAATCACAGAGCTGGCAAAGATGAAATTGCTGTCAGCAATTGTGATGTTGGTCCATTCCTGGCAAAGCTATGTCATAAAAGAATTTAACAAAAAAAAAAAAAAAAGAAAAAAAAAGTCCTTGCAGTTAAAGAAAAGACGAGACTTCTTCAGGGGTCTAATTCTATGAGAATTTTTATACAATGAATTGGTTCTGGGTAAAAAAACATTAACCCTTACCATTTTGTGTTTTGTGGTGAAACTATGCTCAACTTGGCTAAATCTGGAACAAGACTTGAGTTAGAGATTCTCTCTGTCAGTAAGTCATAAGATTTGGTAGAGCAGTTGTCTATAATCTGGAACCTCTGTCATCTCAGTATTCTGCTTAGATTGAGTTACACCCAAAACTGGCATTGGGGTTGAAGTGGATATGGGGACTTGATGGTTTCCCTATCTCAAACAGGAGGCCTCCTTGTTGTCTGGCTCTGGATAATTAATTATACTTCCAAATCTGGAGAGACACAGGGTATTGATCCATCCAACTTCTTCCTTCTCTTATTTGTACCTCTCACCAACACTTCCTTTTTCTTGGTATTTCACCTGGGGCCTATCTCACCTCAGTTGTCCTTCGACCAATCTGGCTCTCAAGCACATGGCATGGCTTAGGTTCTGGTCATTAATTAAAATTATCATTTTAATTTTGTGTCAGTGAAATTTCTCAGCCTGACTTTGGTAAAAATCAGAAATTTATCATGTTTCTCTGGTCAAACACCCCACCCCCACTAAATCATACCAGAGTCACTGTTCTCTAAGCACTATGGGTCCTGGGTCTTTAGACAAAGAGACTCTATTCTCTTGATTTGCTTACAGAGATCACCAAATTTTATCTTTCCAAAGTGTGTTTTCATAATCAGTGCTTTTTAAACTATCTTATTAAGCAGCTGTCAACTAAATATCATCACATGGCTCCTTGCGGTAATATCTTCTAACAGAATCACTTTTCTTCAAAGTATCTCTGCCCTAAAAAGAAATAGACTTTGGAACTAAAAAGAAATCCCTTTTCTGTCTCTCAGTCTGTCCATCATTCTATTCTTTAACCTTTCTCATCTCGTTCCAAGCCATTTTTAATTTAACCTCTTTCTTTCCGTTTGCCACCGTTACAAACTCAACTGTATATTGGTGAGACATTGTTGCTAACCTAGTACTGTTTATAAATTCATAAAGTCTAGGTACCATAGTAAAGAGCTCATCCGAACAATTACTATGAAAGTATTTATAGAAAAGTTATTGGACTGGAGGGGTTGATCTCAGCATGCAGCACCTTTGGAAAGTGCCTGAAAACCATACCACAGGTTGACCCAAGCCTTGTGAGTGAAATTGGATAGACAGAAGACTTAGGGGCCGTTGATAGCTGTGCTAGCATGAAGTCACAAGTCGTCGTGACCGAGGGTTTGAGTGTGCTGGCATTGTTCAGATTGTTGATCATGCCAAATACTGTGCTCTCTCCCAGAAACTGTAACTAAGGTCTGCTCAGAATAGTTGCAGTAGATGTGCCTGAGTGAGAGTCTGAAATAGGGATTGGCTAGCTATCCTAGAAGACAGGTATCCTCAAATGAGAATTGCCAGCTATTATTATTTATAAAAAAGGTACAGGAAAGCTACTTTATAGCAGTGGAAAAATGAGTGAAGCCGAGATGTTAGACCAGGATCAATAATATTGTAAATTCTTTGTATTTTATCAATAATCTCTAAATACACAGCAAAAGTAACAGACCAGATGTGACAGGAATATTCAATTATTTTTGTAATGCCTGCCTGTAGGAGAGACTTTGTAAATCACAGATACAATAATAGTAATGTCTTTGAACAATCCTCAGTCAGATGCCGTTAAGTAAAAATATATATATATATGGGAATTATGTGTCACGTGATCTAATTATATCAAGATGAGGTTGACTGTGCTTGCTCTCTGTAGATTCGTATTCGAATCCAAATTTTAGCAGTGACACTTTATTCCTATGTGACACTTATATAAATATGTAAGATAGATTCAGGGGAGAAAAATTATCTGGTACGACACAATGAACCAATTGTATTGGGCAATTTTAGAATTGGCCATTTGGCAGAGAAGCAGAAAGCTGCCCGTTATGAAGTAGGGACAGGGAATGGAATGGCAGTCAGTGACGACTGAAGTGAGCAAGTCGGGGATCTTGTTGGCTGAAGGGAAGACATGTTGGTGTGTCATATGAGAAAACAGAAGTCGAAATGAAGATGGCTCAAGTGTTGCTTAACTATCCACCTGCTTCTAGATCAGGGTTTGGCAACCTTTTCGAGAGTGGGTCAGACAGCTATGAAATATCTTGAAAGATGGCCATAATATCAGATGTAATATAATAAATTGTCTCAAACTCAATCCACTTCAGAAGGCCACCTTGGTTTGGAGGTTTAAAGGAAAAAAAAAAAAAAAAAAAAAAAAAAAACATCAGTGTTAAGGTTATATTATTTAAAAAAGTTTCCTTATTTTACTGTAAGAATAACAGGATAATACAATAAAAAATGCAATTTCCATATTACATTTATGTTGGCAGGTTGGACAAAAAAACCTTCACGGACAGGATGTGGCCAACCACTGCCCTAACACCTTCCTCATAAGAATAAGAAGTGAGGAAAGATTTATGAATAAATATATATAAATAGAGGTACTGCCACAAAAAACAGAAAAAAATGTAGTATCTAAGGTTTAAAATAATTTTTAAAAATGAAAAATCATTCTTGGAGTTTTTTACTTTAATTTCAAGCTAATAAATTAAATTTAATATTTCCACATAATCAAAATACATTGCTGTTTTTCAAAAACTAATTTAAATTGGCTGGAAACAGCTTTTTTTTTTTTTTTTTTTTTTTAATGGCTGATTTTTTTTTTTTTTTTTTTTGCTAAAATAGTTGATTAGCACCCTTTTTTAGTTGTCTTTCATTGCAATGTAATTCTCTTTATTAAAAAAAATCTTCCAAAAGTAAAATATGCTTTCCTGAAACTTTATTTTAAGAATATTAGCAGATTTAAACTCTAATTAATCTGATTTGAAACAAATATTATTTACTTTAAGTTTAAAATATCACAGAAATGCATTTTTTTTAGCCCAACAGCAGCTGTGTTTAATCCGATAATAGCTGTTGTGACATGCTGACAGCAGGTTTAATGTTGTTCTACAGAGACTTTATCTGTAAAACAGAATTTAAGAAAATGTTGTCTCTACAATTTTTATATAATATTTAAATACTCAGTAATCTTTAAAATTCTGCTAAGTATTCGCCATAATCTAATTTTAGGAATGTTGAATTTAAATTTACTATAGTCATCTCTCTTTCTGATAATGTCATGTATGGGCTAAATTATTTATATGACATGGGCCCATCATTGATACGTTTATTGAAAGTGAAAGACCAATTGGAAGAAGAAATTTCAGTGTATGAAAATATTTTTAAAAAGTGGAAGAGGGTTGGGGAGGTGGAAGCAGACTAAAATTTCAATGCACTTTCCAAAAGAAACAAAGAAACAAAAAAAAACAAAAAAAAAAAAAACACCTAAGACTTCTGTTCTCCTAACACAGAGGTCAGCTCCTTTATGGAGCGAGCCAGAAATCTATGCAGTGTCTCAGATGAGAGCCATGATATAAAATGTACCAGAATAAATTGTCTCAACCCCAGACTGCTCCATCCAGGAGGCTTCCTTCATCTGGAGGTTTAAAGAAAAAAACATCAGTGTTAAGATTATTTAAACAAGATTCCCTTTTCTTTTCTTTTTTTTTTTTACTGCAAGAATAACAGAATAACAAATAAAGGAATCACCAAAAAATTGCAAATTCCTTACTACGTTCCAATTGGCAGGCCAGACAAAAATCCTTTACACACTGGATGTGGCCCAGGGTTTGCCAACCCCTGTTCCAAACCATGGAAAGAAAATGCATGAATAAGTAAACAAATATACTGTAAACAGGATTCATTTATTTTTTCTCTCCTGTAATTTTACCCCTTGTTATTGGGAAGTTGTGTTCCAATTCCAGTTGGGTTCATTATATTCACTTATTCACAAATACCCTTGTGACAGGTATGGCTCTGCCTCTTCTCCCCCAGCTATGGGTTAATTAATAGGACTTGAATCAGTAAAACCTTATTATGTTCCCAAAATTCTTACAATCCTAAAAATATTTCCTGGATTTAAATAACCTGCAAAGAGGTTGATAGACCATAAAAAACAAATCAATCAACCAGTTGTATGTTTCCCTCGCTTTCCAAACTGACTCCTCCAGCCAAACTATCTTTACAAGAGCCACATCGGACTGAAAATGGAATATTGTTGTCATATCTGGATTGGAACTAACCAATCCTCTTTTTCCAGCCTGGATCGGATTTTTTTTTTAATGATTTCACCCCATGCAAGGTCATAAAGCCCCTAAGATGGGGGAGGGGGGTACTGACAGTGAAAGAAAATAAGAAAACAGTGAAAAGAAAGGACAATAAGAGCAGGTTTCTGGAAGACAGATGATGGCGATTGACGTTGCATTTAGACTTTTAAAGATCGTAGGCAACAAAGAAGAAAGAAACTGAAAGAGCCTTCCACGGGCGAGAAGTTCAAAAAACTGTTAGAATAAAATTTACAGGTACATCTAGCTATTTTAACATGATGAGACCTAGTTGCTAATCTAGTACTACACTTAAATTCATATGGCCATAGTAGCAAAGAGGAGAGATCCTTAGAACAATTGCCATGAAAATATTTGTAGAGAAGACACAGGGAAGTCATATCATGGTGGTGGGGAAGTGACTGAAATTGAGATGCCAGATCAGGACTGATAACATTGCAGATCCTTTAGATTTTGTCAAGAATCTTGAGATGTCTATTGGAGCACCAGATCAGATGTGGCAGCCATATTCAACACATGGATGAATGGTTGACTTATAAACGTGCAAAAAGAAATTGTCTGGCATGAACCAACTTCCCTAGCAGCAGATGATTCAATAGAATAATTCCGCTTCATGTCAGTGGAAAATGTGAGACCAAAAAATCACAATGAGTTACTCTCCTGGAGGTCAGCATCAGCCATACTGATGACAGGCAGAACTAGCTCTCTAAGATGACTAACAAAACAGCAGTTTGGTTTTGGAGGTGTTAAAATTAACAAGCTATTTCTTGCCTGAGTTAACAACTGATTGAAGGTCATGTGTCAGATCAACTGCCAGTTTTTATTTTGTCAAACCAATTGGTGTACTATTAAGACAGGAGTAAATAGTTGTGTTATCAACATTGTAGACTAATTGGCCATGATTAAATGCAATTGGCAGAACTGCCTGACAAACAAAATCGACAAAGTTTGCAATAAACAATAACAAAAGAAAAGAACAGGGCACAAAATATTATAAAGCAAACAAACAATATATACAAGGCAAAGCAACAGTAATATGGCAAAAAGTTCACAAATTAAGAATTGGGGTTGACACACAAACAAATTCAGATAAGTGAATACAGCATTCTGACTTCAAGACAGGGATTGAGTCACATGAAACAGAGAACTGGCCTATTTTATTGACTAGGAAAAAAATCCCAGCATGCATTTGTCTGGTCTTTATTTGAGGCCACACATATCTGTGCATGACTAGCTTATTGAAGCATTAGCATCAGGATGAGACAATTTATGCAGAGTGAAGAAGAGTGTCTGCCATAACGTTTCTGGAACAAAGGGGTCTAAGCACTCTGTGCTGATGTCACACACAATCTTGAAATGTGTTCAGGATCCACATCTTCAAAAATTTTGAGTTATTTCAAAGAAACTTTTGAAGTAGTTGGTCTTTGGATTGTTCTTCCATCATTGACTGGTATTTCATGCATGGATCTAGCAGGAAAGCAATAATACCACTGGACATGGTGTCTGCAAGGATGTTTTTGGTTCCTTTGACAAAATGTATATCTGCTGTAAACTGCATCAGATGTCTGATTTCACATGATGCATATTTGTCCGATGTTGACTGGAACACCCCAAGTAAGGGTTTGTGGTCTGTGAATATGTGGAAAGTTTGCTCTTTCAACAAATGTCAAAAATAGTGACCCACTGCATAAGCTGCCAAGAGCTCCCGTCCGAATGTGCTGTACTCGACTTCTGTTGGGGACAGTTTTCTAAAGAAAAAAGAAATTGGTTTCCACTGGGCATTGATTTTCTGCTGCAATGCAGCACCAACACCAATAGAAGAGGTGTTGACTGACAAACACAGCATATATATATATATATATATATATATATATATATATATATATATATATCTTAAGACATTTTTTTATGTTTATATGTTCTTTTTATAGATACAAATATTTAAGTAAATGCTCTGTTTATAATAAACAGTATTAACAACATTTACCAACCTAAATGTCTGAAAAATTTTCAAAGAAAATATGTGTCCTCTGACAGGAATCAAACCTGTATCCTGTATGGAACCGTCATATAGCCTGACGTGCTTTTACTGATTGAGCCACAGAGGAGCGTTTTGGTTAGCAAGGTCGATTTTACTGTTTTTAAACTACAGTTCTCCATGATTTTCTCTCATACATTCATATCTGCTCGATGCATATCCAAATGTAAACAAATGACATCACACATTATGAAGCACATCAGGCTATATGACAGGTTCAATTCTTGTCGGGAGGACGCATATTTTCTATGAAAATTTCTTGGACATTCAGGCCGGTAAATGTCATTAATACTGTTTATTATAAATAGAGCATTTACTTAAATATTTTTATCTATAAAAAGAACGTTTGAACATAAAATGTCGTAAAATAATTGTCGGACTTTGTCCATTTCATAATATATATATATATATATATATATATATATATATATTATATGGAACTGTGTTGTAGAGTGAGTGGCCATGGTTGGTTAAATGTGATTGGCAGAAATGGCCAACAGAAAGAATTAATAAGAAGAACAAATTTATATTTTGACAGTTCTTCCCCAAGAGCCGTTGTTTTGTGGAATAGACTGGGATGCTTCATTAATCACTTCAAGTCTTCGTTCAACCATTATCTTATGAGGGCCGTTCAAAAAGTTGTAAGCCTCACCTAGGAGTTGAAGAAACAAGACAGTTTTTTTTATTCTTTTTCAGTATAGTTCCACTTGACATCAATGCACTTAGTCCAATAATGCTTAAGGATCACAATATCATTGCAGAACAATGTGGTGTCCTGGTCCTGCAAAAACTCCTCCACAGTACAAATGATCTTATTGTTTCCAAAATGGTGACCACGCAGGTAGGATTTGAGTTTAGGAAACAGGAAGAAGTCAGATGGAGCTATGCCTGGTGAGTAAGGTGGATGGTGTAGCAATTCAAAGCCACAGCATGAGCATTCATGTTATCCTAGAGCAAGAGCACAACTGACGTCAGCTTTCCTCTGTATTTCAACTTGAGTGCTTCCTTCAGTTGTTTTAATTATGACACATAATACTGGCCATTAAGAGTTTTTCCTCCTTTTCCAGGTAGTCTATCATGATTATGCTTTCAGAATCCCAAAAGCCATCAC
>OZ010614.1:4221488-4231488 GCA_963932145.1 Acanthosepion lycidas | reverse complement strand
TTTACACAGGACATGGTATGTTGCTGCTCAAGGTTTTTTTTTTTTTGCTATCATGTGTACTGTGACATATTTAAAATATTACATAGGTTCCCTAATATCTTTTAAGAGTGACTTTATGTGAAGGGATAATAAAGAATGGTGATTTTAAAAGAAAATAAAAATTGTGTATAAAATAAATGAAAATAAACTAGAGATCAGTTGCATATATGAAGAAAAATTATGCTAAATTCTGATGTTGAATAAAGATAAAATACATTATTTACATTATTCAGACTATTGTCCTCATCTCTGTCGCCATATTTCGTTTCGGCCGTTGTACGCTCTGGCCTTCTTCAGGTGGTTGGAATTTCGAACTGAACCCTTTATTTCGCTCACTGGGGTAGACTGTTCTAGTTACACGTGGCACAGTGAATAAAGGCGTTGGTTAGATCCAGTGACAGGACCCAAAGAGTGTGAGTTCAATACCCGGTTAAGGCAGTGGATAACTTTCAGAGGAAAATTAGCAGGAGATAACTAATAACTGACATCCATCAAACATGGCATGTGGAACTAGAACAGTCTACCCCAGTGAGCGAAATAAATGGTTCAGTTCAAAATTCCAACTACCTGAAGACGGCCGAAACGTTGTGATGAATATGGCGACAAAGATGAGGACAATAGTCTGAATAATGTAAATAATACCTCATCTCAGAACTCTGAAAGATAAAATAATTTTATTATTTCTAAATTGTTATAACTTATATACATAGGGCACTGGGGGAAAAAGGCCAAAAGCCTAAAAGCCCTCTGTAGGAGCTAGCTTAAAATCTGACCGAAGGGCAGCTTCTAGGCTAGTTTCACAATAAAGTTCTAGCAAGCATTTTCTCTGCTTTAACTTTAATGAAATCAAGGAAGAAAAGACAAAAACATACTCCATGAAATTCTGTATAGCTGCTACTGGATTGCAGGACACATAAATGACATGAGAAATTTGCCGACATCGACGAATGGCATACATGACTTTCCCACCTGGAAAAAAGAAAAAAAAAAAAAATGAGTAGCAATGACTTTCCCACCTGGAAAAAAGAAAAAAAAAAAAAAATGAGTAGCAATTAAATACTGTCCCATAATAGCTGTTACTTTTGCATACAATTTCCATAAACTAAATGTAACAACCATTATGGGATGGTTTAGTTTGGTTTCTTTTATGGCATATTAGCCTCAATGGGTTATTTAATGCTGACAGGGTTTTTATTGCTGGTAATATTTTTTTTTTTCCCCCAAAAAATGTAGTTGTTAATGACTTTTTCTTCAAAAATTTATTGCTAGTAAATAATTTTTTACAATACTGTATTCCTGGTACTAAAACCTATTTTTACACTTTCATAGTTTTGACCCCAGTTTTTAAGTTAACTATTTACTCACATTTGGGACCCTAGCAGATGCTACCATCCCGGGTCAAGGTGGAGCTGGGAACACCAGCAATGAAGAGGTGGTTCCATGCTCCTCAAAACATCTCGATAAGAGACCTTGCTGTTGGATGTAGTTTATTGTCATACTCAGGACGCTATGGGATGGAGCCATAACATTATCATACAATCCATCCCATAATAGCTGTTATTTTTGCATACATATTCCATACACCAAATGTAACTAAAATTATGGGATGGAGGCATAACATCATGAAACAATCTCTGTCCCGTAATAGCGGTTTCTTTTTTGTACATATTTCATACACCAAATGTAACTAACATTATGAGATGGAAACATAACATTACAAAAGAATCTCTGTCCCATAATAGCTGTTTCTTTTTCGTACATTTTATATATGAAATGCAGCAATTATTATGCGAATAAAGATAGGAAATTGTATGCAAAATTTGCATTTTTATCATCATTAAATTTTGCTCCTCCATCAGGTGCTAAAATAATCATAAAATAGCATCATCAATAGAATTAATTTTTTAAATGTTTGCATTGAAATATTTTTCAAAAATGTTTGCTTAAAGTTAAAGAAAAATGAAAAGTGTGAAATACTGACGTAATCCTGGTCTTGGTGGGTCAACGATAGCCACTGCCTTCCCACATCTGGTCCACACTTTCATCTGCTCAGTTACATCTTCTGCCTTGGCACAATGAAATTCAATATTCTCCACTCCTGGATTACAAACAGAAATAAAATCTCATATTCAAATGGGTGTCACTTCTGAGTACATTAAAAGCCAACAAAAATCATTTATCCAATCTTCATGCATCCATCTGCAACATGTAGCAATGAACATGTTAAGTGTTCATTTTGACTCCTATCTGGATTTCCAGTGGAGTAATAGATAGCAGCTCAGATTGAGGAATAAGGGAGCCGAGTTTGAATTCCAGTCGAATCCATTACATTCACTTGCGTTTTAATACCCTTGGGAAAGGGTATGAATCCTTCTCTCCCCACAGCCCTGGGTAAATAGCAGGAGAGAACATGTTCTATAGCCTTGGATGGCAACTGGTCTACCACAGAAAGAAATGGTAACCTACTGTGGGAAAAAATCTGCCTCATCAGTCATGTATCAAAAGATACATGATTACCTAAGTGCGTATCACATAGAGCACATAGCTGACTAGATTTCCAACAAAAATCACTCCACAGGGCAGATAGATTTTTCACGTTTTTTTTTTAAAAAAAGAAAATCAACATTGCACTCTGTATGAAAGCTGGGTTTTGATGTGATAAGGACTGACACCAAAAATTAGATTCATAGCTTTCATCAATTTTTGAGCATTAAATTTTAAATATTGTCTGAAAAATGTACAGAAATACGTAATTTCTACAGGTTTTTACTTACAAATTGAATTCGGAATGTTACTATTTCAAGAATAAATCCAAATAAAGTCGATATCTTTAGTATTAAATCCATTGAATGGAAAATATATTCAAACCAGAATTCTAATTATGAATCACCACAAGCAAAATTTAGAATGTTTTTACTGTAAGTAAAAACTGAATAAAAATATTGTAAAAGATTCTAAAAAAAAAAAAAAAAAAAAAAAAAATCTACGAAAAAAAATAGATAAAAGTGTATATAACACCATAATACTGCTGGTTACAAATTATAAGATAAAATATTTAAAATTTGCATTGTTTATTGAAAAAAATCACACTAAAATTACTGTACTGTATAACATTACACTATTTACATTATTCAAACTATTGTCCTCATCTTTGTTGCCATATTTATTTCAACATTTCGGCTGTTGTACACTCCAGCCTTCTTCAGGTGGTTGGAATGTCGAACTGAACCCTTTATTTCGCTCACTGGGGTAGACTGTTCTAGTTCCATGTGCCATGGATATCAGTTATCTCCTGTTAATTCCCCTGTCCAAGTTCTCCACTGCCTTAACCTGGTATTGAACTCACACTCTTTGGGTCCTGTCACTGGATCTAACCAACGCCTTCACCTACTGTGCCATGTGTCTTTGAGAAGAAGGTTGGAGCGTACAATAGTCCGAATAATGTAAATAGTGTACATAATACCTCATCTCAGAAATATAGACAGATGTATAACATTACATCATAATATAGCTAAATTGTTCAATATAATTTTCCTTTCAGGTAAATGAGGATCTTCTTTGATGCCATAATGATTTTGTTTTGCTGTATTCGATAAGTAAAAACAGGAAAAAATTGTAAAAGATAACAAAAAAGGCTACTCAATGAATAAGACAGCAGCCGTTAGTGGTCATCATCATCGCTTTCCACCATGCACAGTCAATATCCACTCAAGTAAAGCCTTCAAAATCATCATCAGAGTCCTAATCAAAGAAAAACTCCTGAATAAATGCTTTATTGGATATTGACGCGGACATTTTTGTTTACAAAAAAAAAAAAAAAAAAAAAAAAAAAAAAAGAAAAAAAAATCACAAAGAAATTAACGTGGGTTTAATTGGTGTTATGCATCATATAGTCTCGAAAAATTCAAAATGGCGTTGGAAAACAGAAATTTAAACTTCTTCGAAAGCAAAAGTAGGTGATTTCCAGTTTAAAATACCGGAAACAACAGTTGACAAGTGTTTATTTATAGCAACCATCTCAAGGCGACAGAATGTGTCTAGAGTAGCAAAGGGAGAGAATTCTGTGGTGACTATTGTCGCCTGCAGTGTGATAAAGGTTAAAAACTCACCATTGAGAACTGCATTTCGTTTGGCATCTTCAACAGCCCTCGCTGACATTTCCACACCAATTACTTTCTTAACATGCTAGAACAAAAAGAAATTACAAAAAACATTTAGAAATGAATTGTCTTGAAGTATGACAGGAATTATTTTCATTTTTTATTTACTGAAGGGCTAATGATCACACCATGCTGTGTCTCAATTCGTGTTCACATTGGCATACCCCAAAATCTTGGAAAAGCACACTACATGTTCACAAGGAACAACAGTTGAAAAGAAATGCCATTATAATATGGCCAGTTTGATTCAATCCTGGGTTGTTCCTACATTAGTTAGTACTGGTGCCAGTCAATTGATGGTTATCTGTTGATTGTCTTGTTCCTTCATCTGCTCTGCCCACGTTGTTCTTTGATCACAGTGTAGTGAAGATCAAATTTTTGTCTGCACTTAGGTGGTGAATCAAGTTGGTGTAACTGTGCTATGAAAAAGAACAAGAATGTTTCCACCAATGAAAACACAAATGTCATAACAAAGAAGGCCACTGGTTTAATTTTCAATTACAATCGTTGATTCAACAAAATTAACTATTCCCATTTGACTATCATAACGCGGTTTCTCTTGCTTGTAAAACTTGGAGCGGATTAAACATTCACACAAAATGGGCAACCTCAGAGACAGGTCACCTGTGGTTCAACAGCTCCCTTGTTCGCTGTTGATTTGTCTCAGCTTTCTCAAACAGCAGCTCCTACTGCCCGCTTCAACTGATCATTCGGTTTATATACATCTTGTCCAACTCTCACTACCCCTCAAAGCTCATTAGATATTCCTCAATTAATTATTTTCTTCAACCCTGGAGACATGACATTGACGCTAAACAAAGCAGTCTGGTATTTCAAAACAATAAACTTTGTTTCCACATTTCTTGACAATCGGCTGTTTTATCAAACAATAATTTTTCCTGTCAGTAATTTTTAAAAATTATTTCTAGGGAATTTCATTTTGTTTGTTGAATTCCAATGAATTCTCTTTGCTTGTTGATTTCCAAAATTCAACCCAATTTCAAATTCTATTGTTTACATTTTTGGTTTTACTTAAATTTGGTCCTCGGCTGACAAATACCTTTAAATACCAACACAGTGAACTTTTCAAAAACAAAATTATTTACTTCAAATTTTTCTACTGTTTTACATTCTGACCTTTTTCAGGGACTCTTAACAATTCTTATGTGCATTTCTGTTTATCAGAAAGAAAAAAAAAAAAAAAAAAAAAAAAAAATCATTTATTTTTCCTTGCTTCATATTTCAATTTGTTTTTCATTTTAAAATTTTGTTTAATTTTTTTTGACTCTCCTAATGCTTCAATTTTTTCACATGAACCTTTTTAATCCTAATTCCAAACCACCAGAGTTACTTCCTTTCAACTACTAGCAATGCCCTTAAAGGTATCACACCATGTCTAGAAAGGATAACTGAAATACTGTTGTCAATAGATATTTTACTTCAGGGATTTTCTTGCTCAACTTCTACCATGTCTGACCAACAGCTCAGTTTTTCCCTTTGACTCATCTCTCTACCAAACTTTTGCTAATCTCAACATCATGAGGCAAGGCTGGCAATGCAAACTGACAACATCAGAACGAATGTCTGTCCCTAACGAAGAGCAGACTGACTTCTTTGATTCCAACCATGATTTAATATAGACCAGCAACTGGAAATTCTCTATGTCTGGACACCACAACAAACAAACAAACTTTTCATCTAGTAACTTTTTTACCTATTGATTAGTTGATTCAATTACAAAAGGAAAAGACAAAATTTATTTTTACTTTTGCAAGAGTAATTCCAATGGTGCCCGTTCCACAACAAATGTCCAAGACAACATTGTCCGCTTCCAGGCAGCACCATTCAGCAATTTGTTTATACAAAAGAGCAGTAGCCATATTGTTAACTGAAAGAGAAAAGGAAGAAATAAGTCAGTCAGTGGTTACATGACATTTAATACATGATTTCAAAAAGCTGCAATGTCAATGTGGAAATTTTCAAAGAAGAGAAAATAATCATATTTGATGGCACACAAGACACTCTCCCCTGAGGGAAAGGAACAGTGAATATTTCAATGTAATTGAGTTAAGTTAGGCACAAGGATTGGTACACTATTAACATACCAGATATCTTAGTATCAATTCCTTCTGCCATGCTCTATTCTTAACAAGAATCAGATCAGAATAAATATAAAGTAGCAGCTGCCATATTTGGCCTGGAGTGGCACAATCCTCAAATTCCAAACATGACACAGATCAAAATCATTTATGCAGCCTTGTTTTGAGGGGGTAACTATTTTCCGTTCTACAACCCCTTTCCCCAGAGATGAAATGTCTCAAGTCTTTTGCTATTTCTATGGCCAATGTTCAAATGTACCTTCAGTTCAGAAGTTTACAGTTTTTACATCTACAACAGCCACATTTGACAAAAAAAAAAGTCAATAAATTAAATAGACATAAAATGTCTACTCTTTTTAATAGTCTTTACATGAATACCAGCCAATATAAACAGTATATATATATATATAAAATTGGCTACTTAATAAATGTTTAACCAATAACATAATATACAAATCTATCATTAACTAATAACATTAATACAGACAAAAGAATTTACATATTTTTTTTTATAAAATAGTAAATAATACTAAATTGTATTTGGTACATGTATTCTTATAATCTTGTAAATAAATATCACTGAGGGAGTCTTCGTAGGTTAAATTAATAGCAGTGCTAACAGAAAAACTATTCATTGAAAACACCATATTATTCTTTTTTCCTTTTGTGGGCACAAAGGTTCTAGTTTCTTTTTTAGTTTTTCTAGCCAAAATACTTAACAAAAAAAAAAAACAAAAAAAAAACAAGTTCCTCAGGTGAGTGATAACTAAAATAAAAGATCTTGAGCAATAACTGTAATGCCATCAAGGTTGCATAGAAAGTAAAAAAGAGTTTTACTTAGTAGCAGCAACAACTGGGGGACAGGTTGGAGATAGAAAGGCGTGAAGAAATGAGGTGAAAAATCAAAACAAAACAGAATAACAGCAACAAAAGCCAAAGTGAAAAACAGCAGATAATCTATATACTCATGCAACGTGTGATTTTGCAAATCATGCAACCCCCAAATTTTCACTTATAAAAATGATTTTATCATCTTTTGTATCATGCCAGTTCCTTTTTTTTTTGGAGACTGAAGTACAATAGACTAACCTCTTTTCCACTATCTCTTTATCCCATCTTCTAGATAAATAAGTTTAAAAAGTAAAAGAAAATGACAAAAGCATCGTTAGTAACACTATACTCATTACATAAAAACGTACAGTACGGTAGGTCGATTTTGAAATCACACCTAACTCTACCCAGAGAAAGTTGCTAATTAACAAAGAATAACTGCACAAAATATTTTTCTCTAAAAGTTTGCCAATTTTTGCGCAAATGCATTTAATTAGTAACATAATCGAATATTCTGAATTTTGCTCTGTGTTAACTGGAAAGATGGTCAGATTCAAACTGGGTTTTGAAGAAAAAGAAAAAAAAAAAAAAAAAAAAATGTACAAAATAGTCTTAATAAAAAAAAAAAAAAAAAATGTACAAAATAGTCTTAATAAAAAAAAAAAAAAAATGTACAGAATAGTCTTAATAAAAAAAAAAAAAAAAAAATGTACAGAATAGTCTTAAAAAAAAAATGTACAAAATAATAAAATGTTTTATTTTATTCAAAATCATGCAATTCTGGGTAAATTAAAGAAAAGTAAATTAAAAAGCAAACACTACAAAAATATTTCATTTAAGATTCTATAAACTATAAACAAATTCGAGCTTGTTTTAGGTGGTTATTTTTTTCAGTCTGCACCGGAAATATCTTTAGCATTCCACGTGTTCTTGTTTACATTTGTTTCGAGTTTATTTAGTTGATTTAAAACACAAAAATAATTAAGTCTATTCTTTTTTTATTTTAATAAACTTAATTATTAGAAAAAAGAAAGAAATAGCTTTGTATTCACTCTGATATTTAATATTTTTTAAATTTTTGAGGACATTATTTTTCATTAGCGAGTTTTTTTTTTTGTTTTTTGTTTTTTTTACATGCTACTACAGCGTAAGTGATTTGCATTTATTTTGTGAGGTAAGTAAATACATACTTATTGTTTTATCTTTTATTATATTTTTCTATTTTATTTTAATTTCACTTTGGAATTTATAATTCAATTTGTTTAATTTCTTATAACAGAATAAACATTTTTTTCAGATATTTTTATAAAAATGGTTGGAAAATGAACTGTACTTTCTACTCGCAGTATTACTGCTACAAAATTTGTTGGACCACCTTGTCCATTTGATAAATCAGAGCCTCCTACTTTTTGACAAGTCATCCAGTAAAGTTATTTTCTAAAAAAAAAAAAAAAAAATACTTGTTCAAACTTGAACTTTGATATTTCGAAATTAATGGCAAAGAATATAATTGATATTTAGAAGGCAGTTAATTTCCGTTTGCCTCTTAAGTGAAAAGTATATTGTAAATAAATTGAAAAAGACCTGCTCCTAGAAAGCGCATCAGAAAAATATAACGTCTCGCTTCAAAGCAAAAGAAAATTACGGTAAAAAAGCTGCATGCATTGTTTGACATTTCTTCTTGTTCCTGTCAATTGCTAATTTTAAGTTGTAAAGACAAAAATGTGAAGTGCAAAAAAGAAAATTGTCAAACAAGTCACATTGTCTGTATTTGTCCTCTCAAAGATAAGGTAAAGTTATTTTTCTATTTTTCTTTTCCTCTTTTAAATGATTAAATTCATCCCAATATCATAAAAATTTTACTTTAAATGAATTTCTAAAATAAAATTATATTTTATGTAAACAAGTTAGGAAAGCAAATTGTAATATTTTTCTTTCTATGTGAAATAATATTTTAATAATATTTTGAGATCTGTTGGTTAGGTGTATTCTTTCAACATAAGTTAAATATTTTTTAATATTTTGGCTACTAGTGGAAGACAGAGAATATTTAAAAGACCAGAGGGCCAAAATAGGACCCAAGAGTAGTTTCCACCTGTTGATAAAACTGCCCTTCAGAAACCCAAAAGGAGTGTAACAGAAGGAGAAAGTCAAAAACATTGATTCATCTCCTATTGTCTCCACAACTTATGATCAGGATGTTATTCTTTCCCTGTCATCAAATAGTGAAGAAATTTATGAAGAGTGTAAGCCTGCCAGACATTCCAAGAGTATTTACAGCCTTTTAAAAATTCCTTAGTATGGTATTCAATTCATCAGCGGTGATGTTTCATCTAACTTATGAGCAAGCCTTGCAAAATGCCTTTCTTTTAGATTTGCAGGTTATGTGCCTTATCAACCTGAGTGTTAATATCGAAGACATAATTTTGGATAAATCTAAAATAGGCCGTGCAAAAAGAACAAAACAAAACAAAATGCCCATCAAAAACACACTTATAAAACAGAAAAATTTATTTGTATTGTTGTTGACGGAAGACATGACAAAGATACATTGCTATATAAAGACATTGCAGAGGCAAATGGAAAGAAACAATTAAAGAAAACAAAGGGAGCAGAACACCATTTGACATTCACAAAGAAGATGGGTTTGTGGTGAAAGCGGAAAATACCTCACTCATGGAGTTATCACTACTAAAGGAGTAACTAGTGCTGTTCTAGCAAAGGAGGTTGCTAGTGTTTTGGCAGGAGTATAACAGTGTTGATACCCCAAAGGTTGTTTTACTGAACAACACCCATACAAATACTGGCTATGAAGCAGGGCTAGTTACTGTTCTAGAGAAACAAATAAAAAGAAAATGACACTGTAGCAAG
>OZ010614.1:4156488-4216488 GCA_963932145.1 Acanthosepion lycidas | reverse complement strand
CTCTTTTGGGTTTTGGTTGGTCGGCAACTTTTTATAGAGATTCTTTCGGCTGGATATAATAGTCCTTGAATCAAAAGCCGGAGTTGATAACAGCAGAAATTCCCGTTAATCAACTGACAAACCTTTTCCAAAATCCCATTTTTATAGGGGCTAACACCTAATTTGCATATTTGTAGATGTTTCTCGAATCATCTAGATTTTTCTCGAATATACTAGAATGATATAGAATCTTCCAAACATTCTATTTCTAATTTCTCTATTCTACAACTACTTCATGAATGAAAACTTTTTTGTAATAAGTAGAACTCGGTGGAATCCCTTATTATAGAAATGCATCCTTGTAACAATATATATCTATATATACATATATATATAGTGCTGGTGTTAATATACTCAGCACCTGAAGATTGCGTTGTGCATGAAACTTGCTACTGGTGAGGGATTACATATCACTGTTGGCACCCTGCTTGTATTGGAATTTGTCATTTTCTCCTGTCTCCAGGACCACCGCTTCTGGACTTGGTGGAAGGGTGGAAGAAAGTCAAAGAGAATTTGACAAGGCCATTTGCACGGATTTGATTTTGGTAGGCATCTGTGTGTGACAGGGCTCACACACTTTGCCAGAAGTACTTCCCTTGCAGCTCAAAGTGGATTGGGATCAGTGAGATCTGGCAAAACTGGTTGCATTGAACTGTCAGATGCTTGTTCCATTTATGCTAGCCTGACTAGTGCTGGCCTATTCCACGGGTTCAGCCATTGAGATCATGTCGAACATTTGGGGGTCTGTCGCATGCAGTCTGGTCCCTCCTCTTTGACCTTACTGGCATGGGCAGCCCTACAAGAGTTGGAACTCCAGATGGCTTCGCTCTGGGGATCACTGGGACATTCAAGCCCTCTACCATGACACCAAACAACCATATATATATATATATATAGTTCACTATCAAATGTACCACTTCGAATTACTATTACCTTAATGGATAAAAGCATAAAATTATCAAATATATGAGAATATATATATATATATATATATATATATATATATATATATATATATATATATATATACACACACTCTTCAAGTATGAATTGCATTCTCTGAGCCACTGGTGTATTTTGCATAGAGAAAAAACATTAAAATTCCCTTCCTTTCTGCCATGCAAGGGTAGCCTAGGGGTAAGATATCTGACTGCTGTCAAATCTTGTCAGGTTTCAATCCCGGCTTGAAGCAATCGGACGTCTAGCCACACTGAGGAGCTGTGATACAGTGAGACAGTGTGGATGACACACACACATATATATTATGCACTGTTACATTAGAGCATGTAAATATCCACTACAAACTGCACATTTTGTTTCAACCTTAAATCAACGTTTCTTCAGGTGGCAAACAATGATGGTACCCTTTGCTTGTTACCTGAAGAGACGTTGAAACAAAATGTACAATTTTGTAGTGGATACTTACATGTTCTAATGTAACAGTGTATAATAAATATTTATTGTTCTACTTTTGTATTGAGCCCTGTTTTAAATTAATGATTTGAATGTTAAAATTTTATTCTGTTCTTTTACATTTGAAGATATATATATATATATATATATATCTCCCCTACATATATAAAAGTTAGAATGAAATGATTTGGAAAATTTCAATTTTGAGATGTTTCTACCAATGAATCAGCTTCATCAGAAAAAGGATTTTATTTCAATGAAATGTACATTAACAAAACAGGATTTATGTTAAGCAGCTGAACACTTTATTTTCACTCTGTATTATCAGAATAATTTGATTTTAAGTAATTTTCACCGTTTTTATTTATCTTTTTTTTTTTTTTTTTTTTTTTAAGTTTTATGCATTTCATATTTTTGCAGAGTAAATTTAGTAAGAGGAAGTGATAAACTGAAATAGTCTTGTTGCATATTAATCATAGGGAGTTCATAGATCATAGCACTTTCAATGCCTGAGCAAAAATATATTCATGAATGTAACTCTGTTCAGGTCGGTGCTGGGTTGATATCCAATAAAACAAAAAAAAAAAAACAAAAAAAAAAAAACAAAAAAAAAAAACAAATTGGTACCCTTACTTGTTGTTCAAACAATTGAAATACAAACATGTCACTCCACATTCTTTTCCAGGTCCTTCAGAAAAAAATGTTTTCAAAGAATTTTTCACTTCTTCAATGTCTACCTAAAAAAAATAAAATAAAAAAGACTTTGGAGATCATGTTCTAAGACTAGTAACTTTATTCCACAATGTTTTTTTTTTTTAAAAACTAGTATTCTCATCTTTGCTGTTTTCAAAGTGCACTTCCTGGCTTTCGTCATTACCTAAAAATGAAATCTAATCATCATCATCATCATTCCTTGGATTATTCAAATTGTCTTCATCTGGTACAATTTGTTTCAAGTCAGTTCCAATGATCATTAATTGGAATGCTTGTTCAATATCGAAGTTCCAGTGTTAAACTTGTTGTAACCAGCAAGTTGCAATTAGAAATGGCTGATTCACAGTTCAACAGCAATTAGCAAATTACGACCAGAAATGACTAAACAACAGTAATCTCACATGTGATGATTTCTTTTGTAATCTGAGAAGTTTTCAAATTATTCACTTCTATGAAGAAATTACGAGATTCTACATGTATAAGAACTTTAGATTAAAGTTTAGTCATTAACCTGGCAGTGTTTTGGCATCCAAAACAGATGAATGGAATCATTAAGTTAATTTTTCATGAGCAAAAAAATAAATTAAGCAAAACCGTTATATGTGAAGACAACAGTAGAGAGATAGAGATAGATAGACAGAGATGCATAGAGAGAGAGACTTAGGAGGAAATACTGTTGTAGTATCCGTTCCAGTAAGGGGGTACTAAGTACAGTTGGTTTTACTAGGGTGTGTATCTTAGTACAATAAATTTTCAATAATTTTTTGTGGAAAAATTAAAAAATTTTTTATTTAATATACTAAATACTCCCACTATTCTAAAAAAATTTAATGATTAAAATACTTATGCAATATTGTTTTTTTGCATATCTTTTAAGTTTTTATATATACAATAATCCAGTTTCCAGTTCACTCTGTGTTTGCGAGAACTATAAACAAATCACAAGGCCAAATTCTTCAAAAAGTTGGAATTTGGCTCCAGAAAGAAATATTTACACATGTCCAGTTGTATGTAGCATGCTCAAGAGTAAGAAATCCTAACAAAATCCTGTTAAAAAGCAAAAAAGAAATTTTCTTAAAAAATATTAATTACCATGAAGTACTACAAAATTAAAGAAATTATTAAACCACAAAGTAGGGTTTTTGTTAAAGTATTTTTTCCAAACAAATCAGCTTTATTCAAATTTCATTGATTGGTTTGTAAATCTCAACAAAAAATGTTAGCAATAACTTCAGCAATACTAAATACTGTGAGAATTTCAACATGTGTCATTGTGGTGCAAAAAATTCTAATATAGTAAAATGCAACTGGGTGTTAGCATAAAATATTATGAGGTACAACATTAAACAACAAAGGAGAATCCTCACCCAATTTTCTCTTAATGCGACTTACAAACACCTCTATTTATGAAAAACTCGCAATATGAACAAAAATTTGTCCAAAAATTTGTTTCCACTTACAAATTAATTTTCCCTTACAAAATTAAGATTGCACTCCAAACTTGATATAAATGTACTGTAAATACTTTTTAATCTTATCTAAATATACTGTATTTAATATTTTTTATGATTTATATATTATTATTATTATTATATATAATATAATACTGAAGTATTATAAAATATTACTGTATTTTTATACTGTACTCTACTAAATACTTGCAGATATATTTTATACTGTAGTTTTTATTCTTATATTTTTATGTTATGAATACAATGTACATTATTATATTTTATATACAGTACTGTATTATAGTAGATATTTCCATACAGTTCCATCACATTAGATATCATGTGATGCTACGAGCATTGCATTATCCTGTTCAATCCTCTTTGTTACCTCATAAAATAAACATTTGTTGTATACAATATATTTGTGATTATATTTAGTGTAAGTGTAAAAAGAATTAATAATGTGCAAACGTTTATGTACAATAATGAATACAGTACATGTACTGTACCGTAAAGTAACATGAAGATTTTATGAAAATATGTTGAATTAAATAATTAGGTAAAATGTGACAGTAGTGAGATTGTTTCGTTTAAACTCTATGTAATGTAAAGTGTGTTTTAGTCTAATATAAAATGTATAATCATTGAATTTTAAATTGATATCAATACAGTCAAGTAGAAAAATGGAAAAAAAAATTATGAAGTTTAATTAGAGTAAAATAAAATGTATAAAATGCAGATACAGCAAGTAAACTATGCAGTAAAATAAACTCTGCATCCTGTTCAGGTTGATTTGCACGATGCATTTCATCACTGCAGTTTGTAACTTTACTCTCTCTCCCTCTCTCTCCTTGTCCCTCTCTCTTGTACAATGCATTTCATCACTGCAGTTTGTAACTTTACTCTCTCTCCTTCTCTCTCCTTGCCCCTCTCTCTTATACGGTGCATTTCATCACTGCAGTTTGTAACTTTACATTTTTCCATACAGTTACTGTAGAGTTTAATGTGCTACTGTAAGTATTACTGCACATGTATAATAAATTTTAAATTTGAGTGGGTAATTTTTTCATAATTTTTGTTGCCCACGATGTCGCCTAATAAGCTGATTGCTACTAAGAAGAGAGAAAAAAAAATATCCGTGCAAATGAAAGAGATCATTCAGAAGCATGAAGATGGTACCCGTGTTTCTGACCTTGCCTATACGGACATTCTGCACAAACAATTTGCATTATCCTAAAGAAGACAGAAAAAAAAAAAAAAAAAAAAAGCTTGAGGTAGCCAAGGGAGTTAGTATAATTAGTATGCATCATCCAAAAACCCAAGAAGATGTTTAAAAGCTGTTGTTGGTGTGAATGAATGAGAGTCAGCTACGAAGTGATTCTGTGTCTGAAGATATGACATGTACAAAGGCAAGGCCAGTGAACGTGGATCTTATCAGAAAAATACCAAGCACGTCTTCTGAAGATAAAAATGCATTTAAGTCAAGCCAGGGATGATTTGAAAAATTTAAAAAGAGAACCGGCAAACACAGTGTAGTGAGACATGGAGAGACTGTGAGCTCTGATAAAGCTGCCTTGTTTCAGACATGTTTTCAAGTGCCTGAAAATACAAACCTGACCTTAAGAGAATTCTGGAAGAATCATCCCAATATTCTAAATTGCTTAAATCTCATTGATAAAGCCCGGGAAGGAGTTGCAGTGATATATTTAAATTTATTTGTGCATAATATTTAAAAAAAAGTAATTTTGCATAAAATACAGTTTTTATATCAATATTTTGGGGGCTTGGAACAAATTAATTTAATTTCTATTTTAAATGGTCAAAACTGTTTTGATATACAAAATTTCCAGTTATGAATCCACTCCTGGAATGGACTAAATTTGTAGGTTGAGGTTCCACTGTATTATAATTGTGCTTTTCTCTCCCTTTATTAGTTTGCCCGACCATTATGCCCTGCCAGTACCTCATCCATAGTGGATTATTCCATTTTGATTGTGTAGGGAAAAGGGGAAAAGACACTACTTTCATTGAGAAAATAAAGAAGGTAAGATAGAGAGAATCAGATTCAGCTGATAAGAACAGATACTACACTTTAATCTTTGGCAAAAAGCCAAGATGCGATGGCAACTGCAGTAGATTCACAATTTTTCAGATGTACAGTATTGAATGATGAAAACCGAGTAAGGCAATCATTAAAAAATCCAGTTACCATGAATAAAATAACACTGAATTATTTCTAAATTATTATTAAGAGAAATATTTGGAAGACAGAGACTTGGCTAAAAAGGGGAAAAAAAAAGAAAGAAAGAATGGAATACAGAAGTGTTTAATGTCTCTTGCCAATACTTCATAATGGACTATTCTGTTTTGATTGCATAGAAAAACGGAACATACACTACTTGGTTTCAGTGAGAAAATGGGTGAAAGAAAGGAAGATGTTAGTGTTTAATGGCTGTTTCAGTGAAATGGAAAAAATTGTCAATTTTAAATCTTTTCATTTGTACCCCCTTACTTCTTAAAATAATTAATGACCAGCATTCAAAAGTGATTGTTAAAGTTGTTAAGCTCAAATATTTAACAATGTGATAAGAGAATTTCTAGATATTTTATTGTCACATAAGTCACCATCACCAATCACTGACTTAAGATTCATCAGAAAATTAAAATAGAAAAACCATGAAATTTTGATGGGTCTTTCTAGTGAAGAAAAGCAAAATAAAATTTCTGAAGTTTTATATGCAAATTTGAAATGTTTATCAGTCATGTACTGCATGCAGCCTGTGTGGTTTTCTGAATGGAACCTCAAATTTCACAAGGAAAATGACGTTTATTAAAATCTTGTTTTCCTTTGGTCTCACTTGTTCACTCACACTTTCTCACACATAACCACATGCATAAACAATGATTAAATACAATATTTCCTGAATTTTATAAATTTGTGCAGTGTAAGTAATCATCATTTTTAAGCCATTGGCGATTTTCACTATGGAAGATCAAACATGTAAACCTATTTTTGCTTTAGAAACAGGAAACATTCATAATAATTCTTTCCCTGTAGAAGAAATATATTTTTTTATTTTAAAATATGTTTTTTGTATTTTCAAATTAATAAATTTGAAACAAGTCATATGCAAAACTTGTGTTAATCTCACTTTCATTAGTAAGACTTCCATTTTTATTTTTATTTTTTTTATTTTTTTATTTTATAGGAAAATCTTCTCTCTAAAAGAAAAAAAAAAAAAAAAAAAATTTCTTTATTTTTTGGAAGATGCTTATGGGTATGGCTTTCTGTAGTCAAAATAGCTGATGCACTTTCAATGAAAAATTACCTTGAATATTTTTAACAGTGCAGCCCACCTTATAATGAACGATATATCATACAGCCCATTGCTCGAAAAACGTTGCTCATGCCTGTTTTTTGTAAATTACAGCAATATTAGGTTTCAAACAATTTTTCTTGCTGTTTGAATTACAATGCCCACATGGAGAAATAAATAAAACACAAGTCGTAAAAAAGGGATGTTATTTCCTCTTTAGTATATACTTATGTGAAGTGTCATTATAAAAGCAGTACCCAATACAAAAACTGCCATTTTTCCTCTTGGACCTTCACATGGCAAACATTGCATAGACAGCATTAAGGTAGGAACATACTTCAATAACTTGCTTACATTTTTGTTTTGCACAAATACTTTTGATGTCAGCAATACTAAAATATAGTCAATTTAGTCATGCCTTGTTTCTATTGTCTTGCTATATTTATTTTTCATACTTCCTGTATTGATTTGTTTTTTTTTGTTTTTTTTATACAACTTAACCATTTGCGAGTTTTTTTTGTTTTTTTTTTTTAATCTGAAACATTTTTTGATTGTAAGAAAATTAAAAAAATTTTTTTTTTCATGAAAATTTTTTTCATAATTTTTTTGAGAATAACAATGAATTTTCCAGATACAAGTCCTACTAGTTAACCTATAATGGAGGTTGGGGGGAGGGGCTACATATGTACGAACAAATTGAGGAACGATATCTAATATGATAAGAATTCTTTTTCTTCACCAGTAAATATTGCATTAACATTTTTTTTAGAATAATAATGATTTTTCTAGATACAGTTCCTACTATTTAACCCATAGCTGGTTGGAGGATATGGATTCATAGCTTTCCCGGCAGTACTTGTGTGTAAGTGAATCTAGCAAACACAATTGAAATTCAAACTATTCTCAGATTTCACATAGCTAGCCACTATCCATTACACCAACCACACATCCAGAAACTTGTTTACTACATATTTTTTTTTATCTCAAATACATCATGATACAAAATTATGTTGATTAATTAAAAATGAGCTTAAAAGATTTGATTAATTTATTTTAAGCAATTTTAGTTAAATGTTATTTCTCTTAATTTTTAAATAAAATTTATTAGATTATCAAGCAATATCCCAAATTATTCATACTGTATTTTAGGAGTTTTTTTTTTGTAAATAGTCTGTCATTTTAATCACTCTATTTTAAGTTTTTTTAAGTGTAGTTAAGAATAAAAAGGTAAGTTATAAAAACAGAAAAAAATGAAAGAAAGAATAAAGAATTTAAAAGGGGAGGAAGAGAAAGAAAAGTAAATCGTAAGACAAACCAATATAATAACTCGTTTTTTTTATTTTATTTATGTATATATATATTCATTGGGTTTGTCTTTTTCTTCTTCCTAAAAACAACACCCTGTCTTGGCCACATGTAGGAAATTCTTTACAACCAAGCATACCCAATCTATAACATCGAATAATCCAAGTGTGGACTTGATTAGTTGCCGTTTTCTGGGGGAACTTATATAAAGCACGTCCTAAAGCAAGTAGCAAATTTACTCTGGGTGCGAGCCGAATACTGATCATATTCGGTCAGGTCATCCATCGAAGAAGTCTGTTGTTTATTTAGACCCACTAACGACGCACCTAGATTCAGCACTTAAAGGTGTAATTTTAACAAATGCATAATTTGCCAAAGGTTTTTGGTTTAAAAAGAAAAAAAAAAACAAAAAGATTCTCTGAAAGTTTCAAAAAAGTTAAAAAAAAAAAAAAAAAAAAAAAAAAAAAAGAAGACTTATCCAAAGTATAACAGTGTCTGGTCACTTACAAGGCTAAGTTGTTGAGAACAAAATTCTGGAATGGCCATAATATCTCCCAGGGTTGTGGTACGGACGGTCAACTGACGCCAATAACCTTCATGTGTCTGTGCATCATAGACTGGGTATTGACTTTGATGGACAAATTCTTGGAAAACCTGCAGATAAGAGAAAATGGAAGACAAAGTCCAGAAAGTAATCCAATTATTTTGATTTTTGAATCACTTTACCAACTTTTTTTTTTGATGGCAAAGTGACTCAAAAATCAAATCTCACAAAAAGTTATGGCTTAGCATTGTACAACTATTGTTTATTAAAATTTGAATTTAGTTTGTTAGTTTCAATAGTTTTGAAAAAGGCATGTATCTAATATTCCCTACACTCTGCTTTATTGTTATTGTTCTTCTATGTGACATGTCCCTTCATTTGTAAAACCATTTTTCCTACTTTATTAAACTGAGTTGTACTGTTACAACCATTTCCTCTTGCTCATCTGAGAAAAGACAAAAATTGCAAAATTAGAAATTTGCTTTTGTTTCATGTGACAGACATTTAATAATTAGTGAACTCGTTGTGATGTAATTTAAGTGATTTGATAAGGGTTTACATATAAATATAAATGACCGATTTGATTCCCTTGCCACTTAAATAAACCTTGAAGATATAGAGTCTGTCTATATTTCTGAGATGAGGTATTATGTACATTATTCGGACTATTGTCCTCATCTTTGTCGCCATATATATCACAACGTTTTGGCCGTTGTATGCTCCGGCCTTCTTCAGGTGGTTGGAATGTTGAACTGAACCCTTTTTTTCGCTCACTGGGGTAGACTGTTCTAGTTCCATGTGCCATGTTTGATGGATGTCAGCTATTAATTATCTCCTGTTAATTTTCCCTCTGAAAGTTCTCCACTGCCTTAACCGGATATTGAACTCACACTCTTTGGGTCTTGTCACTGGATCTAACCAATGCCTTTATCCACTGTGCCATGTGTTCATGAGGACTCGGCAAGGTCCAACCACCTGAAGAAGGCCAGAGTGTACAACGGCCAAAACGTTGTGATATATATGGCGACAAAGATGAGGACAATAGTCCGAATAATGTAAATAATGTCTTGAAGATATACTTTGAATCTTCAAGGCTAAATACTAAGTGATTTATTGGTTGAACACCTAATTATAAAGAGTGCCGATTAAATAGGGTTTTTTCCCCTCTTGAAAAGCTACCTTGAATCCAGGACTGTGGAGCCAGAGGAAATTTGGGATGACTAGATTAAGAATTGGTTGTTTGATCAGATTTTGTTTAACAGTGTGTCAAACCCTGATGGGTCATTTTACACCAACCAGGTGAAAACATTTTTTTTTTTTTTTTATTTGGCTGAGCTAATGCAGGCATTCATGAATGTATCATGTTCCTGCAAGGTTGGAAGGTCATTAGGGAGACCTCCTGTGTTATAACATGCTGGTCAATGTAGGTGGTTGCTGGGTGACCAACTTGTCTTGCTCCATGACGAGGTGAGAGCAATAGATCACTCACAAGTTGTTTTGCGTGCCAACAGTGTCGTACATTCTACAATCATGTAAGATTGTAGAAATATCAGGGATGGGTCCATAGAGCTGTGACGTATTTAGATTCTATCGCCAAGAGATATTATGTACATCTCTCAGTATCTGAGTGTAGGTTCCATCAAGATTACCTCAATTGTCCAACAGTGGCACCATATATTAACATTGCCTCTACAGTTGCTTGAAAGAAGCTCCGTTTAAGGTTGTCTGGTAGATCAAATTATAATCAGATTACATGTATTTTATTCAATGTAGGCCAGGCTCTAGATATGCAAATTTTCACATCCTTTTATATAGAATTTATTTCACTTCCTAGGTATCTAAACAATTCAATACACACACACACATATATATATATATAATTTTCATTCCTTTTTTTTTTTTTTTAAAAAAAAAAAAAATTAGAGGGGCTTACTTTAGTGACTAAGAGGAATCCGTCACAGATCGTAGAGTGTGTGTGTGTGTGTGTGTGTGTGTGTGAAGTTTCTCAAAGACACACAAGGATGTTACGAGTTGCATTGGACATCAGCTGGAAGAAACGCCCAAGAAAGAAATGCCTGCATGGACATCTTCCTCCTATGTCAGTTTTGCTAAAAGAGAGAAGGCTTTGAGTTGCTGGTCAATCTTGGAGAAGTAAGTCAGAACTTGTGAGTGACCCCCTCCTATGAAACCCATTGCACAGCAAAAGATCAATTGGAAAACCTCATTACACCTACATTGACCAACTTGTAGATGACACTGGATGCCATCTGGAGAATGTGCTGACAGCGATATCTGACAGAGATGGTTGGAAGGAACAAGTCAGAAGAATCCTTGACCTGATGATAAGTTTAGAGACTACAATTCATTTTAAATAGTTTGGTTAATGTGTCAATTTGAAATGTTTAAACCAGTCCTTATATACTCATACATAAAATTTTTTTAAAGGAATTTAAAAATTCTTATTTCTTTGAAAACCCCTATAATCTGGCCAAGGGCATCATTTTGAAACAATGTTTTTTTTATCTGTCTATATTTCTGAGATGAGATATTATGTACGCTATTTACATTATTCGGACTATTGTCCTCATCTTTGTTGCCATATTTATTACAATGTTTCGGCTGTTGTATGCTCCAGCCTTCTTCAAGTGGTTGGAATGTTGAACTGAACCCTTTATATCGCTCACTGGGGTAGACTGTTCTAGTTCCATGTGCCATGTTTTAATGGATGTCAGTTATCAGTTATCTCCTGTTAATTTGCCTCTGAAATTTCTCCACTGCCTTAACTGAGTATTGAACTCACTCTTTGGATCCTATCACTGGATCTAACTAATGCCTTTATCCACTGTGCCATGTGTCCTTGAGGACAGTGGTCAAGGCAGTGGAGAACTTGGAGAGGGGAATTAACAGGAGATAACTGATAACTGACATCCATTAAAACATGGCACGTGGAACTAGAAGAATCTACCCCAGTGAGCGAAATAAAGGGTTCAGTTCAAGATTGGTAATGAACAATAATACTTAGAACAAGAACAACACACAAGTTTTGCTAGCAGTGCATAGTAGTAGTAGTAGTAATAGTAGTGAGCTGCTAGAAGTGAGTGAAGTGAATTCTACAAGGAATCTCCAGCTGCAGACCAACATACAGTATTTACTACTGTATTTATATGGATAGGGACATACCATTATTGTCCATAGCTATGCTACAACAGTGTCAACTTTATGGTAGAAATAATGTGTTCAAGAAAGTTATAACAGAAAAAAAAAACTTTTAAATGGAAAGATATGTTTATATTCAAAATTAGTGTCATTCTGTTTTTCGTTATAGCAAAGGGAGAAATTAAAAGATCATGAAATATTGAACTTAAGAAAAGACAAAGCAACAAACATTTTTATATCACGTAACAATTGCTAAATTATTTTAATACAGTATGAAATAAACTATTGTATAAGATACAAAACTGTACTAACCTTTGCTACTTTTGTCATGGCATCAGGTAAGATAGAGCAATTGCTTGGGTCCCCAACTGCACTGGACCCTTCTCTATAACTTCCAAATCGAAATCCAACCACTCGTTCTATAAAATCATTAAAAAAAAAAAAACGGCATCAGTTCATTTCTTTTTTATTTCAACTCATTAGAAAACTGTTTTCTGTTCCACTTGGACTAATAACCTCATCACTGTTGGATGAGGAGAATATAAAATTTGTAGAATTATGATATTGGCTAATTTCAAAATTTCAGTATATTAGGTAAGTTGGAGAAAACATCTCCAAAATAAAGTGATTGACATAACAAAGATGAGGATACTTGTTCAAGTGATTCAGGCAATAACGACAGTGATTCATCTGAGAATTTAAATCAGTTAAGAATGTAACAGAGTATTACATTATAGTTTGGACAAATAAATACATCATTGTTGTCTTTATCCCTAAACACATCAGTCAAAACTTTGTGATAAAACCAGTAAAGAGGAGGACATTAGTCTAAATAAACTTGAAGAATAATGACAGTGAATTATCTCAGAATTTAAATCAGTGTCAAACAACATATATATTTCTTTACTGTGGGGTCAGAACAGAAGTCCGTAGCATCTTTTATGCGAATTTCAAAGACAATATTTAAATATCTGTACACAATATGCACCATTTTGTTTCACTTTCTTTCGCCACCTTTGAGGCAGCTTCACGATTCCATCCTCCCTCAACTTTGCATCTTTCTTGGAGAGGAACTGATCCAAAGGGGTTTTTACAGCCTTCCTGAGAATTAAAGTTCCTCCCATTAAGTGAATTTTGTAAGGATCAAAATAAGTGGTAATCTGAAGTTGCAAAGGTCAGGTGAGTACGGCAGGTCTAGTAGGATCTCCCTGTTAAGAGACACGAGATCAGGGTGTTGTCCAGATGTAAGATTCTGATTGGTCAATTCAGGATGCTTTTCATTGATGACGGCCTTTAATCATCCCAAATGGGAACCATACTTGTCGGAACATCTGATTTTGTGCAAAGAGCTCGTAATACACAATGCCCTTCTAATCCGAATCTGGATGCAGACTTAGCTTCTGGAGTGGTTGATAGTGGCTCATTTCATCTCTACTAGGATCTTTTCTGCTTCACATTGTTGTAAACAATCCATTTTTCATCACCTTTAAATTTTTCTTTTCAAAAATGTATCATTCTTGTATTTGAGCAAAGAATTGCATGTGGGGGAACATGTTCCATTTATTTCCCTTAAATCAGGAGGCACTGAAATCCAGACCATTTTCAAATGCCTCACAATGCTCAAATGAGATGTGTGGAGTACCCCTGTGATGTCCTGAGATCTGAATAATTTTTAAATCAGTGTTTGGATTTGGTTATCATCACTGGATGCAGGCCTGCCCTGAATGTTCTTGGTCTTCCAGATCGATATTTCTACTTTTTAACCTAACAGTCCTTTCAGCTATGGTACCATCCCCTCAGATAGCACACATACTTTTTGCTGTTTATACAGTGCTTGCTTTTCTCTTTCTGGGAATAAAAAAATGCATCAAAGGATGAAAATTTTTCATTTTCCATCATTTTTACTTTTAATGTAAAAACATTTAGAATTCACAATGCCATGTATACAGTAGCAGACCACTTCATTCCCTTTGTATTTCATTAGTAAGGAGGAAGTTCCATTCAGATGAGCTTCTTCCCAAGAGCAGCTACTTTGAGGAACAGACACTGTTCATTCCAATCTGTTGGAAATAACTGCTAAGAACATCCACTGCCCCAAATTTATAGACAAATTCTACAGATGCATGCTGGGATTTCTTCCTAGGCATTAAAAATTAACAATCCTCAGTTTCATCGCCCCACATTTTATTTTTGTCCTTCCTTGTCTTAAAGTAAGATTGCTATAAACCCTTGACTGTATCACTTTAGCATGAGAAGACAATTCTTAGTTTGAAAACTTCTGGCCTTTATTATGACTTCATTTTTTTTTTTTTTATTTTTTTTTATTTAATTTTGACTTGCATTATTTCTCTCTCTCTCTCTCTATAGATTATATATATATTATATAGATGCATGTTTCATTAAATAATATAGACAAGTTTTGTCTATTTTATGCAAATTCCTTTCATATTGTCTGATAAGCTTAATAACATTATCATTGAAAGATGAAAGAAAATCACCATATTGATATATATTTTTTAATCCTATCTAAGCTTTTGGCTTACATAAGCCATTATCAAAGATGACAATTACAATATATTAAACAATACATGGACAAAACAATAATGATAGTCTGTTTATGTTTGCATGGAAGATTTCCAAGCAACGACAAACTTGTGCATACAAGATGCTGGAAGCAAAAATCACACTGTGGCTCATGACATCATGCATTATCACGTGAGAGTGAAAATGAAAAGTGTTAAGTATGGGAAGCCATTGGTATAAACATAAATACACACACACACACACACACACATATAATAAAAATGGCAATTGCTGTCTGTGTCAAGTTGCCGCATAAACCTGTGAACCAATATTAATGAAATTTGCATACATGTTAAACTAACATGAACTTTGTTACTAGGCTAACTTTGTTTTTTTATAAAAATCTCTAGTGAGACACCTAGGGCCCCTAGATTGCTGATCTCTGCCGGGTCTTATGCGAAATATACAGATGTTACAAAATAATAGCTCTTATAAAGCTTAAAGTTCTAGACAGATATGGATCTTTATTTGATATTAAAAATTTAAGGGACATCATTTGAACAAATCGCAGGTTATTTTCTAAATAAAATTTTTATTTCACACATTAATTCAGCATAATCTTTCTTTGAATACAATCTCTGTGGTATGTTTACACTGTAAAAATATAATTTGACATGATTTCTTTAAAAATAAATATAGTTACAGTTAATTAGGGTTTCTTCTTCTCACTGCTGGGTCTTAAGTGCATTTAGGTACACAGTGTTTAGCAGTTAAATTAATATGGAATTAATTCATTTCAAATTTTGCTATGTGCATCATTAACCTTTACCACACCTGAGGTGAAAATTGTCCCTATAGAATTCTCATTTTGCTACTCTAGGACCATTCTGTTGCCTTGAGACAGTTTCTATAAATAAAAACTTGTCAATTGTTACTGAAATCGCTTACTACTGCTTTGGAACAAGGCTAAACTTCTGTTTTCTGACACCATTTTGAATTCTAGACTCCATATGGAGGTGTAACATCAATTAATCCATGTTAATTTTGCAGATTTTTTTTTTTTTTTTTTTGTAAACAAAAATGGCCACATCAACATCCAAAGTTTTTATTCAGGAATTTTTCTTTGATTCGAACTCTGATGATTCTGAAGGCCAGGAATTACCAGGGGTACATTAGCTAATATATATTTATTAAAAACATTTTTATGTTTAACGTTCTTTTTATAGATACAAGTATTTAAGTAAATGCTCTGTTTATAATAAACAGTATTAAATAACATTTACCAGCCTGAATGTCCGAGAAATTTTCATAGAAAATATTCGTCCTTTGACAGGATTCGAACCTGCATCCTATACGGAAGCGTCATTTACGCTGACGTGCCTTGACCGCTTGGCCACAAAGGATCGTTCGGTTGGCAAGGTTAAATTTACTGCTTATAAACTTCAATCTTCCATGAATCTCGTACATTCATAACTGCCCATGGCGTATCAAATGTAAACAAATGACGTCATACATTAAGAAATGGACAAAGTCCGACAATTTATTGATTAAAGACATTTTTATGTTTAACGTTCTTATTATAGATACAAGTATTTAAGTAAATGCTCTGTTTATAATAAACAGTATTAAAGGACAAATATTTTCTATAAAAATTTCTCGGACATTCAGGCCGGTAAATGTTATTTAATACTGTTTATTATAAACAGAGCATTTACTTAAATACTTGAATCTATAAAAAGAACGTTAAACATAAAAATATCTTTAATAAATAAATTGTCGGACTTTGTCCATTTCTTAATATATATATATATATATATATATCTAGTTTGCTTTGTATTATTTTGCCTTGTTCTTTTTCTTACACTTATTGTTTAAGAACTTTGTAAATTCCAATTAACTGTGGCTAATTCTTCCACAACTCCCATGAGGGTGCTTCCCAGATTTCTACAATCTTAACCTTTTCAAAGACTAGGGTTAATTATTATCTTTCTTCCATATCTTAAACTGCATTTCTTACCTCCTCCTCTTATCTCATTCAGTAACCGTCAACATTGAGCGATTCTCTGGCCTTGTCTTTGGTGAAATAAAGTGACAGCAATCTCTAAAAAAAATTATAGCAATCTCCTCAGTATTCAAGTAGATATCACCCAGTTCCCACTCCACCCTGGTTTTTTGAACAGGAGTAGAGGTTTATTCCTTGTTTCCTGTTCAGGATTGTATTTCCGATTCCTTCTGAATTCTTTTCATTCTCTTTCACTCCCAATAGCCCCTTGCACCTTAGTGGCATTATCGCCTTGCTTGAAGGGGGGTAAGTGATTAAAAAAACAAAAAATTCGGGTATCTCTTTAATGATTCAGATCTGAACATTTAAAAAAATTTCTAAATAGTCATTTTTACAATTTTTCATATCTAATTACGAAACAAAATACAAATTAAATTACTGTAACAGAGAATCAGGTCAGCTTGAGAAAAGACTCCAAGTTTGTTGTATGTGGTGCTGTAAGCACCAGGAAGTGTGTCCCTCCCACACTGGGCTGTTGAGAAAAGAACTTCTTAGAGTAGGTGGCATAGACTATTTGCATATGATACTGGGTAGGTATTGGCCAATAGTCAGCATGGGTCTGTGACTGGGAGAGCTATATAAACACTAGTGTTTTTTCTCAGTTGAGAGAGGTGCTCTCAATGTGCGGATGTGCGAAAACCAGACAAGACGAACACAATTACCAAAAAAAATTACAAATACTGTATCATCTCAATTGATATGAAAAGACATTAAAAGACAAACCTGTTCCCTCAAGATTCATTCCAATGGTAAATTCACTTTTGTTTCGGTAACCTGTAAGAACAGGCTAAAAGAGAAGAAAAAAAATGTTTCAAAATCTCAAAAATATATCAAATAGTTCCGAATGCTATATTATAGGTAATATTTATGAAGGGCACTGATTAAAAATATGGCGAACAGGATTAAATGCTTTGTGGGTAAAATTAAAAGCACCCAATCAAAGCATTATAAGAAACATTTATAGCATTTATCAACAGAATTGTGGGTAATATCAAAGTCTTTTAGCAAATTTAAAATATGATGAACTTACTGAAGGCATTATGGGTAAAATTTCACAGATACATCCTGAATTTTTTGATCTGTTAAAAAAAAAAAAAAAAAAGAAAAAAAAGTAAATAAATAAAATTAAAAGACAAAGAATAAATAAAAAAAAAATTACAATAAAAGACAGAAACCATACAAAAAAAAAAAAAAAAAAAAAAAAAAAAAAGAAAAAAAAAAAATCGACTGAGACGTTCCCATCGTACTGAAATCTACTTTATTTGATGGTATATAATACCCATGGAAATGTTTGCGAAAATTTTCAACATTTTTTTTATCTTTAAAATTTATATTTTATTTTTTTGTGAAATATTAGGTTGGTGCAAAAATAATGTCGTTTTCTCACATATGTTACTATGTGGGAAAACGACATTATTTTTGCACCAACCTAATATCATAAAAGTAAAAATTGAATAATTTTTACTAAATTTCTTGGATGCAACAAATTTAATTGTATCAACATTCCTGGAGCAAGAAAAAAGTATCAGCATCTTTTGAAAAAGGATTTACTGCAAAATATAGTGAAGCCATGTGATTGTATTTATTTTAGGTACTCATACACCCCTGGGGAAAAGACAGCTATTCCAGCTAGTGAAGCAGAAACAACTTATTAATCAGAAATTATGTTGGTTATATGATTTTTTAAATTTTTATAGACAATGTATAATTTTTCATTTTTGACTGCATTAACAGCCCTCAATAAGAAAATGGCAAACTTTTGATAACTATTTGTGGGCAGGTATAACATTCAAGACCAAACTACTAATAGAAAACAATGTTTAGGTTTCCCCTACAAAACCAGTGTACAGATGACGACATGGCATATGCTGATAACACGGGTATTCATGAGTTAAGAATGATATTGCCAAAAAGAAAAGAAAAAACAAACAAAAAAAAAAAACATCAACATTCTTTCCCAAGTGTTCCAAGAAATAGGACCGAAACCCTCTCTAAATAGAAACAATGATATGGAATGAAAGCAGCAATAGCACATATCCTGAATCGGTCATAAAAATTCAAGATCTGTAACTAGTAAATACTAATCATTTATGTATACTAATCACTTCAAATATCTACATATTATGCATGGGTTATAACAAATTTACTATAAGGAAATAAAATAGGTAGTTTTGCGCAACACTGCAAGATGCTACAAAACCAAAACATTAACCCAAGAACTAGAATCCTGTTCTTAAACAGCCTCATCAGATTGCGACTTTAATATGGAGGTGATGCATAGAGCCCAACTTGTTCAGAAATGTCTGAACGTTCAACTGAATGCAACCATTTACCATTTTTTTTTTAAGATCATTGATTAAAAATGCTTTCAAGCGAATGAAGCCTGTAGGTGTTAGTGAGGACCATCCTTCTTTGAAGTGGTGCTACAGAATCACAATGAACTGTGCTAAATAACAGAAACCACATCACTTGAAGACTACCAACAGCAGCAACAATTAAAATGGATAGCACATGTAATTCCAAGAGAAAATAATGACATAACCAATATATTAACTTATCACACTAGTTTAATCCAAAGCTTAGGAAGGAAGCACCCATAAATACTGGAAACACTTACTGGACTTGACAAACCTATTTGTTCGGATAAATTGTTTAAATAGAAAGATTTTTATAAATTTTAACTGACTAGCATCAGCTGTTTGGTCAATGAATGCCGAATGTTTCCTTATAAGGAAATGGCTAATGTTATCATTTGAGATGAGGAGAACAGATACAACATTTTGGTCAAAGCCCATTGACCACAGATTGAAAAAATAAAAAGAAAAAAAAAAAAAAGTTAAACTCGAGTAGCACTGGTTGTTCAGTCAATGAATGCCAAATGTTTCCTTATAAGGAAATAGCTAATGTTATCATTACTATAAACCAATTTATCTCCACATTAGTGCAATACAGTTATCAAACCACCAATTAATAAGAAAGAAATGCCCATTGGCCATAATTCAAATTTGTGTTTAGATGGACTTTTATCAGTTCATTGGGTTTCATACAATTTAGTAGCATCATAAAAAACATCCTTCTTCATCTAGTGATTATCTGGATTATGCCACACACACACACACACACAGCCATTCCCTCAAGCACTTTAGAGACCAACTGCATTCGAATTAAGGTTAAAATCCACCATATGATTGGTCTATTGTTGGTTTAAATCCTAAAAGGAATAACTGCAAAAATGACCCCCTCCTTAAATTTATAGACAAATTGTACAGATGCATGCTGGGATTTCTTCCTAGCCAATAAGATTGGCCACTTCTTGGTCTTATCCACCATATTATTGTTCTTTCTTGTCTTGAAGTAAAAAATGTCACACTCATAAAGTAAGAATGACATTAACGTGCAAAAAGGGGAGAAGCCCCCCCCCCTCATTTACCAATTGCTTTGCCCACTTTTGTCTTGCATATATAGGGTCCCCGATTTTCCATTTCAAGTTTTCTTTGATTCTGTTTCCATTTTTGGTAAATTCCGTTTATTTTCCCTTTTGGTAAATTTCATCCCTCCCCTTTTCATAATATTTTATAAGAAAATTGCAATACATTATGCTATAATTATTATTAAAACTGAAAACAAAAACATAATTCAAAGTTTTATTGCATATAAAGAAATAGCAAATATATACAAATCTTTTTTTTTTTAAATGTTAAAATCCAAGTCCAAAAATAAATGATATGTAAAAAATGAAAAATGTAACCTGACTAGACAATAAAACAATGGAATGTTTCAGTGCATATTTTTGAGGCAGAACTTTTAATCGGAGCTTCCTTCTTTAAGAACACATTCAAAACACATTAAAATTGTTTGGGTTTTTTTTTTTTTTTTTTTTTTTTTTAAGTAAAAGTATTTAAATTGATTTATAATTATTGATTCATAATATAAAAATCACATTTAAAGTATCAACTGCAAATAGCTTGAATCTCAATAATAAATATCTGAATAAAATCAAACATTTTGACTAAAATTTTACAAAACAGTAATTAAACCATAATAATTGAATGTAACAAAATATCAAAAAACAAATTAGACATTAATTCAAAATTTAAATAAAACAACTTATCCCAAGTTGAAATACTTCTCAAATTTAAAATTGCTAATTTCTTAATTTGGGAAATATTTAATCTTCAAATATCTTCTCTAGATCTCCATTGTAATACACTTAGAGTTGCTCGGTGTTCTCAGGGGTAAGACTTTCACATTGTTTATTGAGAAAGTGAACGTTCAGCATCTATGCTGGTAACAGGCATTCATATGACCTTATTGGCAATCTGTTACAGAAGAGGAAATCTGCTCTTACATGCATTTCATAATGATGGGATATTAAAAGGATTTGGTAAATCATTTTGGTAATTCATATACATTTAGAATTCTTCAGGAAAATCAGTAGAAAGACATTGCAAGTCCTTGATGACTGCAAAACTGTCTAAATCATGGCACACATAGGGTAGCTGCCTAGGATCTAACAGGTGAGCTTCCTTGTAAGTTATACTCAGGGTGGGTATCCAGGTATTTATTCAGTTTTGAAAAATCTTGGAAATTTGGGATAACACTCTCCCTCTCTGTGTTATCTAGTTCAAACAGAAGATGATCAGTTTCTAGACCAAATGTTGATTTTAATGTACCAATATGCAAATACTGTTTTACATCCTCCGTGTTATATACAAGACATGCAAGCAGAGACTTAGTTTCTCCTAAGTTCGTCAAAGCTTTTAATTAAATGAGTGCAGTTCTCATTCATAAACTGATTTAGGCACAAATTATGGTAAGAGGCATGATGTAGTCGACCATCATCTAATTCTAGAATCTACTACAAGGCTATGGCTCTTTTCTTGCTTAAAGAATCCTTCATAAAACTGTACAAAGGATGAGTGATATTTGACTGCATTAAACCAGGAATTCCATCTGGTTACCATTGGTACAGGGGGTAGTTTCACTTGTTCCTTAGGCAAGGAACCTTCAAACCATTTTAAGTATCACTTTTTCCAATTAGGCTTTTTAAAAAAGGCTGACTTCATGAAAGTAGTGAGCTGGGTAATATTATTAAAAGCTGAACAGTGTGGAAATACTTCACCAACAAGATTTAAAATATGTGCTTAGCATAACACATGGCAACTGTTAAAGACATTTGACAACACTTCCTTATAAGCTTTTTTGTAATAGGCTGCAGAATCTGTTACAAAGATAATAATATCCTCAAATGCAATATCCACATGAGTTACAGCTTGGATGCATATCTGACTTAAAGTTTGATGATTGCATTCCCGAAAGGTTACAACATCAGTGAGAAATGACTCCCCACAAATGCTTGCAATTGCATTCAAAATGCTGTGGTTACGACAGTTGTTTCATCTGTTATGATGCTGGCTGATTGATTAGCAAGTTTGGCTTTCAGGGCAGCAAAGCGACAAGGAAACAATTTTGGTAGATGAAGTTGCCTAACACAATTGACACTGGGAATAGCACGACCATCTTTACAATGTTTTAATATGAATGGCCTCATTTTGTCAATTTTGTGTAGGGGAATATCAGACAAAGTGGACATTTTCAAAAAAAAAAAAAAAAAAAACAAAAAAAAAAAATAACATCAAGGACAAAATCATCTCATGCCTCTTTACTCTTCAACAAAGTTGTGATTGTCTTATGTTTCAGTTGAGCCGACTTTTTTTTGTCAAATGAGTTTTTGATTTGAATGTGATCTTTGATTGTGTCAACACTATGGGGACAGAACTTGCAAAATAACATTTTCTTCTGCATAAAAGTCATCAGGAAATTGCTCTACTCTGGCTTTAACAGAAATTTTAGATACTGGGGTCATTTTCTTTTCTTTTTAGAGGAGCAGGCTCAACTTTTGAGATTGATTCACTATATTAACTTGATTCAGTCATCTTGGCAACTTGTTGCTTATTCATACAACTGGTTTAGATTACAAAATATAAATAAAATATGACCAAAATAATCATTGATAGTTAATATAATTAAAGGATTTTTTTTGTTCAATTTAAATTTGTTTACAATAGTGAAGCACTGAAGATGATGCAATTATTAATCCTAGAGAATCGTCGTGATAGATAAGCCAGTCGCTTCATAGAATGGTATTTTTGGAAAATTATTTCTAAATTGTATGGTAGGCACATGATAGCATTTACTTTTCTTTCATATTCATAAAACAAGTTGTTTAGAATTTTTTACTTGTAAATTGTGTGAGGCCATAAAGAAAATGAATTTGTTAAATTTATTGATTTGTTCTTTGTCTTTCTCTCTCGCCTCCAATTTTGACATCAACTAATGTCTATCTTCCATTTCCACTTTAGCAATAGATTTCAGTGGCCACAACTGAGCTGTGACCTGACTTTCATCTCATTTGCTACATACAGTTTCTTAGCAAAGTTATAAAATATTTGAAAATAGATTATCTAACATATTCTCAGAATATCGACAACCCACTTTTCTTTTTTTATGTAAAAAGTTTTGTTTTTAATTATTTTTCGGGTTTTATAATGAAAATACCTACAAAGATTTGTAAAAAAAAATCTTAAGGCAATAACTATGTTGTGTTATTATTATATTAAAATGTTTAACAAAATTGAAGAGACAGTTATTAAATTTTGAAAGAATTAAAAAAAAAATAATCAAATAATTAATTTGTTATTTATTATTGGAAATTGCATTAAAAGATTCTGTTTAAGATTATGTGATTGTGGAAAATTTATTCCCCTACATATTATTTGTCCTGTTAGCTTTCTTTTATTATTGTTTATTGCCATAATAAAAGTCAATTCTGTTCTCAGACTCAACATGGAGGCCTACATCAAATACCCTGAGGTGATAGTGCTGCCCGAGGTCAAGAGAGTGGCTGCTGGAAGACCTGATGTCTGGCAACAGGACTCTGCACCATGCCACACAAGCAGGAGAACACAGTCATGGCTGTTAGATAATTTCTGCAATCACATCACCACTTAATCTGGCAACCCAACTCCCCAGACTGCAACCTCCTTCATTATTATGCGTGGGGTGCAGCTAAGTAAGAGACCAACAAAACTCTTTGTAACACTAAAAATGAACTGAAGGCAAGGATTACGGCAGCATTCAGCAACTTAAACAAGGGGACTATCCAGAAGTGATGCAGGAGATTCTGAAGTCATCTGGAGGCTGTGGTTTAGTATATCAAGATATGTGTAATTTTGGTAAATATATCTGTTAAAATGGGATGTCATTGTTATTTTCATTTTTGCATAATTTAGATGACAATTTAACTATAGCACCCTGTATATGGGGCCCAAATAGTCTAAATAATTTCATATTTTCTCTAAGGAATCCCATTAAATGTGAAAATAAAAAAAAATATCCTCTGTTCTTATGATTTTTATAATTTTTAGTTTTATCAAAGCCCCAAGACTAGAGGGTGTGAGATGGGGGGGTTTTAGTCTTAGGGCCACTAGGCTGCACAGCCCATATGTAAATCTAGCTGGCCAGAGTGAGCAGGTTATTTGAATGGTTTCAAATATATTGTTTTGTCGATGACTATTCAGGTCTAATCACTGTTTGTTTACTTAACCAAAAAGGTGATACATTTCTTGCTACAAAGAAATATTTGGCAGACATAGATCTGTACTGCTCTGTAAAACACCTAAGCAGCAATAACAGCACATAATTTACTTCTGAAAATTTTGCAATGCTTCAATAATCCTATTAAACATGAAAAAATCGTCCCCACATTCTTTACACCAAAATGGCACTGAAGAAAGATCTTAAAGAATTACGTTGTTAAAAATTCAGATGTGGTAATGTGGTATATATATATATATATATATATATATATATATACACACACACCAATACTTATTGTAAGATATATACCCAATACTTATATTGAAGGTATCACTTCAAATGACTCTAGAAAATGGCACAAAGCCATGGAAAATGAAATAAATGCTCTAAAAATGGATGATACATTTAAATTAACTAGATTCCTGACCAGTAAAACTCACATTAGGTCCACTCTATTAGAACTAATAAAAATGACAATGAACAATACTGAGCTTGATTTCTGTCTCAATTTCAGAGATAAGTATTTACTATTATTCATACTCTTCCTATTTGGACCATTGCCTTCATTTTTGTTGTTCACGACATTTCGGCTGTTGTGCCCTCCAGCCTTCAGGTGTATATTGATCTAAACTCAACCCTTTATTTAATCTACAGTGGTAGACGGTTCTCATCCCACTGCTCATGTCTATGGATATCATTCTAGTTCTTGTTCTTAGTACTGATCAGTTATTGCTTGCCCCTTTCCACTAAGTCTACATATACAATACTACCTGACCTGGGGATTGAATTCACAATTACTATGTCACCAAATTTATAAACTAATGCTTTAATCCACTAGACCACTGTCCCAGGACAATGGCCTTTACTTTTTCTTTCTTTTTGTTATAGTTTATGGGGAAATTTGTCAATTCTGATTGTTGGTCATTTTCGTCAATTTTTCTACACCTATTCAAACATGTCATGAACTTGAAGAGATTGAAATCAAATCTTAGCATTCAAAATTTATTAGGTGAACTTGTTATTAGAAATAAAGCAAAGGGAATCTTAACAACAAATCCAAACACATTCAAGATCGCACTTACTTGCATTCTTTCAACCAGTCTCTCAGCTCATAGCAGTTATTGTGCACCTCCCAGGTTAGCTTTGTCAAAACTGATTTCATATTGGAAGATTTCATCTAAAACATATAAGAAACAAAAAACATTTTGAGCAGAAAAAAAAAAAAAAACACACACAAAGAAAAGAGAAACAAATCAAAGAAACATTTAATATTTGTCACAAGCTTAAAATTCTCATTCTGAATGTGGTTTTATGGCACACTGACTCCTATATAATGGTCATGTAGTGCCAAACAAGAATTTTCAAGTAGATTCTCATAGTCTTTAATCCCATCTCCAAGGTTCTCATTCTGAATGTGGTTTTATGTCACACTGACTTCTATATAATGGTCATGTCGTGCCAAACAAGAATTTTCAAGTAGATTCTCATAGTCTTTAATCCCATCTCCAAGGTTCTCATTCTGAATGTGGTTTTATGGCACACTGACTCCTATATAATGGTCATGTAGTGCCAAACAAAGATTTTCAAGTAGATTCTCATAGTCTTTAATCCCATCTCCAAGGTTCTGATTCTGAATGTGGTTTTATGGCACATTGACTCCTATATAATAGCCACTTGTCACTTTTCTTCATTTTAGTAAATTCTCTCATTTCTAAAGCACTCAAGCAATTTTTTCAATGTTTAACACCCCCCACCAAAAAAAAAACAATCAAATATTTTCACAGGCAAACACCATTTTAAGTAGTGTCTACAATGGTGACCAGAAACACAAAACAAGTGTTTGAGTCACTAGAAGTTTTCAAGAGTAATAATGAACATGCTGATCTCTCAAATCCATTATTAGTAATTTCAATCCTCAATGGATCCTTAATTAATGTTACCTTATGCCAGACTAAGTAAATATCTAGAGTTCCTGGTGATGGTTAACAAATTTGCAGATCATTAGTTTGTGTAATAACTTTGACCCTCACTGAGTGCTTCAGTAATGAAGTAAACCGAGTATGACAGACACCACAAAGCAAATTTTCTATCTTGTTTAAAATTCTATCACATGTATGATTATTTTGACTAATATCATCTTTGTTTTCAAAGAATTTTTTATAGTCAAGTTCACCCACTATAAGGCTTGAGAGAACTCAGGTAGAGAGGTTATTGTTATGTTTATTATGACAGAGATGAATAAAAGTGGAGGTAAAGATTAAGTAGGAAAGACAATAATTGACCTTTGATCTGGAGGGTTCAGTTTCAATTCCACAAAATGGCAGTTCTTGGAGAAAAAGATGTTTGAGTGGAATTTACTGCTTACAGTTGGAATAGAGAGGAAATGAGGCTGATTCAACTCCATAAAAGTAGCATTGCATGTTCTAGTTGTAAAGGTTTGAACTGGCGGAATTAAACAATGGACTGTTCATCTGAATATTAGTAAATAATATTCCATTTTGGGGTCTAATCTGACTCTTGTAAAGCTGAAACATGACAGAAGGAAGTAGGTATTTTTTGGAGTGGATGAATGAGTGAACCATTTTCCCAAGGTTGGAAAATGAGGATTGTGCAGCTCCAGCCCAGATATGGCAGCAATATTCCATTTGGGGGTTTAATCTGACATTATTGCATATCACACCAATTTGCATTTTTTGCGTGTTTCTTCACATGCAGTTGGATGTATGACTGCCCTGCTGATCTATACAACATTTATAATTCTATATAAACATCTTTTGTTTTATTATCCATACATCATCTTGCCCATTTTTTTTATTTTTACTTTTTTTTGTTTTATTTACCTGTATTTAAAATCTTTTCATTTAGTTTGATATTATTATCATTATTGTAATTTCTACTTATTATTTGTATTAAGGACTCTTATTAGACTAACTAATTTGGAATGGGGTTGGGTTGTCCTGTCTAAAACAACAGGCTATATTGGTTAATTTACTGTATAACCCAATGTACAAAGTTCTAAACTTTAAGGGAAAAATTCTTGGCTGGGTCAGTCTGTTTAGGTTTACTACTACTACCCATCCATCCTTTCCTTCTTCCCTTTCTCTTCCATACCCACCCTCTATCTCATCTGTTTAATAAAGCTTGTCCATCCATCACTTCTCACCTTCTCTCATATCTTCTCTTTTGTTTTCCATCCCCCCTATCAATCTAATATATCCGTCCAGTGTATAGTCTTCATTTACTAAGAGATTTCTGTCTGAAGAGATGAATATTTCAGTATTCATGAAATAAATTATAACCAAAATGAATATTTATGGTTTTCTTTGATATTATTATTATTACTACACACACTGGTTAAACCGCTGTTGGTCAAAGTTAAATTATACCAGTAAATGGTTGCATTAAAAAGTGCTCAATAACACAAGTCAAAAAATGTGCAGAGCTTTTAATTATTAAAAAATAGGAAGATCAACCACTTAACATTACAGTGGTTTCAACCATTGAGGTTTCTTCAGGTGGTAGTGGCCAGTTAGATATATATTCATGATGGATTTTGGCAGTTTGTGGGCAGCGCTACCAATGCACCCTATTATATAAGGTTTTGGTAGCTCTCCCCACAAACTGGTAAAAAACCATAACAAAAATTTTAAACCCTCTTCTTGGAACAATCAGCCCATCACACAGTAAAAATTCAGGCAAGGTATATTTATTCAGTAAGTATTTATCCAAATAATTTTGATGAAAAAGAACCAACAAGGTCTATTTCATTTTTTTGTTTGATTTTTCCAGTTTTCGAATAGGGTGTTGGGATTTGTGCTCAAGGTTGGGGATAAAACTGAAGTTCCTATTTTGTTACTGTTTTAGTACTTTCCCAGTATCATAGACATTTTCAAAAAGCAATATAGGTGCCTGTGTGGTAGTTAAAATTCCTTTGTCTGCATCGACAAAACATCAATATATACCAGATATATTGATGACATTTTCACATTAACAGAAAAAGATTAATTAAAAACACTTAAAAGAAACATTTGAAAGTTCTACAATTCATTTATGAATTCAACATTAAAAATAGCTTATCCTTCTTGGGTGTTATAGTTGATGCTAATAATGATTTTATGACTTGAATATATATAAAATCCACCAGTAAAAATTCATCTCTCTAATTATAAAATTGAATGTCTATACAGATATAAAATAGGTCTGTCTATATCTCTGAGATGAGGTATTATTATTTACATTATTTGGACTGTTATCCTAATCTTCTTTGCCATATATTCACATCTTTTTGGCCATTGTATACTCCAGCCTACTTCAGGTGATCAAATTTCAAACCGAACCCTTTATTTTGTCCTCCATATGTGGTCAGCTATGCCTGATTTTTCTATTTTCCCCTCACGTTACCGCTTTTCAATGTGCTTGCAGTCTTATCTTATGGGAACCAGTAATAAGGAATGCTAGAGAAAAAAAAAACAGTGAATAACAGCACAAAAATTGCAATATAAGCTCTGGTAAAAAATATATAATAACAAAAAATTGCAATATGAACACTCATAAAAAAAAAAAAAAAAAAAAAACAGTTGCTAAGTCCCAAAAATTCATACACAGATGTCCTCAAAAACATGGCCCAGTGGATAAAGGCGTTGGTTAGATCCAGTGACTAGACCCAAAGAGTTGCGAGTTCAATACCAGGCTACAGAAGTGGTGAACCAAAAAACTTGAAAAATAGATGAAAAAATAAGATTAGCTTTAAAGAAATTTAGAAAAAGAAATATTAGCAACCAACTTGATATAAACAAAAATAAAGATTCCATTAAATTGTTTTATTCTAAGCAGATTCATCCCAATTCTAAACAAGACAAAAGGGTTATTAAATTTATAATTCACTGGTATATATCACCTGAAGAATGCCGGAGCATACAATGGCTGAAATGTTGTGAAAATATGGCAATGAAGATGAGGATAACAGTCCAAATAATGTAAATATAGGTGTTATAAAGAACATGATTTATAAATGATTTCCTCTTCAGACACATTGTTTTATAGAGAATTAAGCAACAAAAAATAAACAATAATTTCTCGGACCATGTTAACCAAAAAAAATAAAATTAGCTTTAAAGAGATTAAGAAAAAAAATATTAGCAACCAACTTGATATAAACAAAAATAAAGACTCCATTAAATCGTTTTATTCTATCCTAATTCTGAACAAGATGAAAAGGCTATTAAAATTATAATTCATCAGTATATAACAGTTATAGATCCTAACAAATACCTTAGGATCTATAACTGTTATATACTGATGAATTATAACTTATCTGCAAAGAAAGACTCCAAATTCTAGAGGCTATTACAATAAAAGAGATGTGTTAAAAAAATACACATAAAAATTCAAGTTTGACCGTTTAAATCATGTCCCTCGAATAGAAATTGGTTCCATCAAACATGAGAAAGCTGGAACTAAACAAAAACAGTTGCATAAATATGCATGGAATAATTCTTAAAAATGGATGTAGCAACATTTGAAAGTACTCGGGTTGGCTTAGGGAATAATATAAAATAAAACTAAATATGAACTTTGGCAAATTTACTGACAACATAAAGCCATTAATTCAGAAATTTGAAAAATTTAATAAAATATTTGATAGAACTTAATAATATTTAACCAAATTCTTGCTGCTGAAATAATAAATTAAATTATATGTGTGTGTGTTTGTTTCACTTGAGGCCTGGAGATAATTTGAAACCCAATCAATGCTCAAAGCATGCAGCCTCATTGAGAGTGAAACAGAAACTCATATTTGGCATCCAACTGTCACTGAAATGCTTCAGTAAATAATTTTGGGTTCAGTCTGTCAAAACTATAAATAATGACATTAAAACATAATAACCAAAGAATTTGTCAAATGTTATAAAAATTTAAAAGCTTGTAAGTGACAGTGCGTCTTCCAAGAAATTATAAATCCTCAAGTTTTGGTTAAAAATATAAATTGCAATGTGATTTGTGTCCAATATCTTTCAATTACTTACATTTAATTGTTCACTATATGGGAAGTTGTGGAGAGGCATGACAGCATTTTTTAATCTGAAAAGAAATTATTTTTTATTTTCTACATTTTAATATTTAAAAAAAAATTCTGTCATCGTTCAACATTGATATTTAAATACAAACAACAATACGATACACTGTTTAGCATCATAAAAAATTGAAAACTATGATTCTGATTTTTATCCTAATGTATAACAATCAATACCAAGTTTTAAATTACTGTATATTTCCATGTATAAGGTGCACCTATAGATAAGACAAGACTCAAAATCTAGGTAAATTTTCATGATTTTATCTGACATCTGTAGTATAAGATGATATAAGAGATAATGATTCATGCGAACACACCCATAGCTCTACAAATCAAGAACGAAAGATACCTGTCTATATTTCTGATATGAGGTATTATGTACACTATTTACATTATTCGGACTATTGTCCGAATCATTGTCGCCATGTTTATCACATTTCAGCTGTTGTACGCTCCGTCGTCCTTCAGGTGGTTGGAATGTCGAACTGAACCCTTTATTTCACTCACTGGGGTAGACTGTTCTACTTCCATGTGCAGTGGATAAAGGTGTTAGTTAGATCCAGTGACAGGACCCAAAGAGTGTGAGTTCAATACCTGGTTAAGGCAGTGGAGAACTTTGAGAGGGGAATTAAAAGGAGATAACTGACATCCATTAGACATGGCACGTGAAACTAGAACAGTTTACCCAAGTTAGTAAAATAAAGGGTTCAGTTCAACATTCCAACCAATTGAAGAAGGCCTGAGCGTACAACAGCCGAAATGTAAATAGTGTAAAGAATGAAAGATTTGTCTCCGTTACGTGTGTGTGTTGCTCAGCAGAACTTTTGCAAATTGTTGTGTAATCATCTCTCGAATATTGCATTTTAATGTGAAATCAAGAAGAAAAAGTAGTTTTATTACAATTATAACTAATCCAGCATTATAATGCAAATTTTTTCAACTACAAATATTTACATTAGTAGATACCATACCGAGGCAGTTGTTAGCCTACTGCAAATCATGGTGCAAGTGTACTAGCCTACTTACTAGTGCTGATACACCCCAAAATTTAAAGTTAGCTTTTTTGTAACTGTTGTATGAGATAACCCCTTATTTTGGGGGATAATTTTCAAGACATAAAAGTCACCCTATACGTGGCAATATACAGTATTTGGTTGTAAAACAAAAAAATAGCGGACAGATTAACAAAACATGGAGTATGGTGAAAGCACTTGATCACAAACATTTTGACAATGTTGAAATTTTTCACACTTAACCCCATGATATCTTGTATGCAAACAAGAAAAGTTAAGTAAAAAAATTTCTGTTGTATTATATATATATATATATATATATATATATATACACACACACATATATATATATAATGTGAAAAATATATAGAAAATAGGAAAGAACTCGTTAGGTAAATAATCCAAAGTTCTTTAGTATTTTTGTTATTATTTTTTAAAAATAGTGCTCGATACAAAAGTAGAGCATAAATATAATTATTTATTTAAAAATATGATTCCAACATGCTACATAAGAGTTCTCATGTTTCAAAACAAGAGCCAAAAACTTCAATATAATTATTTGAATTAAATTGAATTAAAGTAAGCTTTGTTCCATCTTCAAGCAAAATATTTTTGGAATAACTTATTTCTGAAATTTACGTATTTTAATAGCATATTCATGATTGAAATCAAAATTTCTATGGTAATGGCTAATGTGTAGTTTTTCATGTACATGAAAAACTACACATTATTAAGTTTCTAAATAATAAAAATCTATTAAACAATAGACATGAGTTAACGGTTTTTTGCCCAACATCAAATTTTTGCATTGAATAATTAACATAAAAACAAACAAAATAATTTTTAAAATCCATAGTCCTAATAGTTTAAATGCCCTACAAAAAAAATAACCCCTTATAAAGTCGTCAAAAAACAAATGTTACGGCAGTTTTTATACACATAAAACCCTTTCAGAAAAAAATAAAATAAAAAAATAAATAAATCTCCATAGACACGTAAACCAGACTAGGCGAAATCATCTCCCATTTTAAATTTAGAAACCCCAACCTTACCCTGACTTGACATCTGTGAATATAACTTTATACTGATACAAATTATTAACACGTTACACCCCTTTTTATTTAAACAATTGCTCTAGCCGTTACCAGAGAAATTTTGATTTCAATAATGAATATGCTATTAAAACATGTAAATTTCAGAAATAAGTTATCCCCAAAAAAATTTTGCTTGAAGATATATTGAAGTTTTCGGCTCTTGTTTTGAAACATGAGAACTCTTATGTAGCGTGTTGGAATCATATTTTTAAACAAATAATTTATATATATATATATATATATATATATATATATATATATATATATATATAAAAATAAACATTCTTAGTGGTACAGAGCCTTAGTATTGCTGTAAAAACATTAAGCTGAATATTACTTGGTATAATTAAAAAGCTGATGGTAAAAAAAAAATAAAAACAACCAGTTTTGCTCCCGTTCTCCAGGGTTTTTAATTGGGAATAAAAGAGTAAAAAATACAATAAATCTAAATTTGTGAATGATTGATGAGGGAATAGAGAAGGGAGAGAGAGAGAAAAAAAAAGGGGGGTATAGAGTAATGATAGTAACCCCCAGCAAGCAATCACGCTGTTTATAGAGAGATGGTTTGTGTGTGTTGACTGGTTTGCTGTTTTGTCCCAGCTCCACTCTTTATTTCATCTAAAAGTACTTGAGTCACTGTATATCAAGTCTCACAAACTGTCTCTGTAAACAGCGTGATTGTTTGCTGGGGCATGCTATCTTTAGTCTTTAGTACTCCATCCCTGCCTTCCTTTTTTTTTTCTCCCTTCTCTATTCTCTCATCAATCATATGCTAATTCAACACTAAAATGGCAAGGCCTAATTGCCAATCTAGTAACAAGCTTAAATTCATGCAGTGGAGGCACAAAGGAAAAAAAGTTTATTAGAACAGTTGCCATGAAAATATTTGTATAACAGACAGAGGGAAGCCACACCAAGTGACTAAAGTTGAGATGCCTGATCATGATCAATTATATCACAGACCCTTCTTTGAATTTTGAGAAAGTAGAGTAGGAGAATAAGACCTAATATGGCAGCAATATTCAATGCACACAAATGTGAAAATGGATTCAGAAGAGAGAAATTGTCTGGCACAGTACAGTGAACCAACTTTCCTAGCAGTAGACCTAGCAATGGATTCAATATAAACTTTCCACTTTATGTCAGTGGAAAACATTAGCCTGAGAAGGCACAAAGAGTTGCTCCCCTGCTGATGGTAGGCAGAAAGGTCTTCTGTGCTGATAAATAAAAACAGTTTTGTTTTGAAGGCATTAAAATTTACAAGTCATTTTGTGCCCCAGTTAACCAAAGATCGGATGTCCTTTTCGAGAGCAGTTGCCAGCTCCACTTTATCAGATCTGTTGGACATGCTGCTAAGATAGGTGTAAAAGGGTGTGTCATCTGCATGTATACCTAGTTAAGAACTGCTGATATCAGAAAGGTCAACGATGAAGTCGGAAACTGGCTGTTTTTACATACCTGATTTATTTATTTATTTAACAGGGAAACTGCATGAAGCCTGCAGCTACTAAATATTTCTAAATGCAGGGATAACAACCCTATAGATTGAGAGCCGCATTAGTTCTGAAGAAGTAATTGTCAAATACCTTTCATCTGGAGTCAGATTTTCATTCAAGTCATTTGCTTCATCATTAAGTTTTTGTTTTTTTGCATTTTGATCTGAATCTAAAAAGGAAAAAAAAAAAAAAAGGGAATATCATTAATATTAAATGGAAGGATCCTTTTCAAACAAACATAAAAAGGGATGCTGAAAAGTTCTCGGCTCAACACACTTCCCAAAATCTGACCAAATGATCAATAATCTCTTTTGGTAAATTACTTCTTGATAAAGCCAAGGACTTTTCAGCATCATATATGACTTTTAAAGTCACCGACAGATGGTGGGAGTGGGGAAATTTTCTGACTTCCCCAAACTCAAGTTTGTTGTTTCCTTTTATTAAGACATTGTTCTATTTACCATACATTATGAACCTCTCTGAACATAACAACCCCTTGCTTGATATTAGGCACATGAGAATATGAATGAATATATATATATATATATATATATATATAAAGAAATATAGTCTTAAGGTGTGCTATATTTATGAGATAAAGTGCTCAATATCAGAGATAGAGCGTGTGTAAATATAAAAGTGAACATAGAAGTCAACACTTGGAGGCAACAGTCTGTTTCATGCTATATGCAATCGTGGCCTGACGATTGCATATAGCATAAAACAGACTGTCGCCTCTAAATGTTGACTTCTATGTTCTTTTTTATATTTATATATATATATATATATATATATATAGTCATCCATAGACAGACTGTTTCACAGCTCCTCAGCATGGCTAGATGTGCGTGTGTGTATATATATATATATATATATATATATATATACACACATACAAAGACTGGCCAAAATTAACAATAAAAAACAAATGAAAACTACAGATAAAAGTTCATCACTCCTGTAGTTCACTGCTACTAACAAGCAGGGATTTTTTTTTTCTCCTGATGATGGTCATGCTGACCGAAACTAGTCGAGGAACCTAATTGAAATAATAAAACAAAAAAATATGAATATACAACACAGTGTGTTAGCAAATTTTGAATTTTTAATGTTCAAAACATACACACATTATATATATATATATATATATATATATATATTATATGTATAACATCACTACAAACATATTATAATTTTTAAATAAATATTATTCACTCTGCTTTGTATTGAGCATTTTTTTTTTTTTTTTAAAAATAGAGTTTTTGGTTACTGGAATTTTATCTATACTAACCTTGTATTCTTCGGATATATATATATATATATATATATTACCTTAAACGTTATTTTTGGTAGATGCCCATACTTAATTAACTAGGCACTCCATTTATTTATTAAACAGTATATTTATTTTCACCTACCGGCCTGAATATTTGAGAACTCTTATAGGAAAAAAATGTGCTCTCCGGTTGGATTCAAAACCTGCACCCTACTGGGCAGAGGGAATAGCTGTTAGATCTGGCGTGCTCTTGACTGATTGAGCCAATCAAGCAACACTGAATAGTGCCTTTAGGCGGAATTCCTCTTGTCATAGCCCTCTCAAAATCTTTCATATTTGCTGTGTTTAGTACCCAAAAATAAACAAAGCAATATATATATATATATATATATATATATATATATATATATATATATATATATATAATAATGGACTCTCCCGTCAGTTTCGATGTATGAGGATCTGCCAGCTTATTGATTCAGTTATGAAAGTTTATGCGCTAATCTTAAGTGGCATTTAAGACCTGCTAGTGATTTACAAAGGAGGCGACATATGGAGCAAGTGTGAGGATTGTGAGATGAGATCACTGTTAGATTGGTTGGCCTTTTAGATCTTGCTCTCGCTTCTTGAAGATTATTTAGACAAGCAGATTGAAAATTGCTGAGTCCACTAAAACACGTTGATCTCCATTCTACCAGCTCCAAAGCTAAGTGCTCAAGGGTGTTATGTGGTATATTAACTGCTGATAAGTTGCTTTTCAGCTTGTCTTTGTATCTTAGCCATGGGCGTCCTACATTCCTGTAACCCTGATCTAACTGGCTGTACATTAGGATCTTGGGTATCCTGTCATCAGACATTCTCAAGACATGACCAGTCCACTGTAACTGAGACTGTATGATAAAAGTCTCGATTCCTCCAATATGACACCTATTAAACAGGTCTACGTTAGATGTCCTATCTTGAAGCTTAACTCCGCAGACAGCTTTTATGGAAAACATGCTTGGATATTTTTTTTTAAAAGTGCTCGATACACAATTCAGAAAACCTGAATTTGTAGAGCTGATACTAAAAACCCGAGTAGTGCGTTGCATGTGGATTTTTCCTAATAAGACAAAATTCACATGCATGAGATGCCTGATGAGTTGGTAAACAACAAAAATTAAAACACACGTAAAACGTAGGTATATGTATATTTATTAATTTATATCCATGTAAAATGAGAACAAATGGAGTATAATTCAACTGTACGTAATATTTAATTTAAAAGTGGACTCAATACAGAGTAGAGCTAAATATTTTAGGATATTAAAACATGTTAAAAATCACTACATAATGGCAATGATGCTTCAACACCATAAATGTAAAAAAAAAAAAAAAAAAAAAAAAAAAAAAAAGTTCAAAGTCCCCCCACCAAACGATTAAACCATTTACCAATTTCCTAAAGGGGGGCTTTTATTTATCAACTACTACAAAATTTTATATAAGTAGCTGAATTAGCATATAACTAGTTTGTAATATGTTAAATTACCTCCCTACCTCTTTCATTTCTACTTCTAAGGAAAGTTGAACACCAGACTTGAAATAATGTAATAACTGTATCTGCCCATAAGGAAATTGTCGAGGTTTTATATGGAGACAACTTCATGTTATGACCTATATTAGAAAATTATTTTCAGTGAATTTCAATTTAGCATAGCTCACATTCGATTGGTTAAACATGGCATGGCCCACAAGACTATTTTTTTAAAAAATATTCTGCTTTGAAATTAAATGAATCTTTCACGCACCAGTAGTTTAACACCACCCAAGGAGACACATTTATGGTGTTGAAAGATAATTGCCATTAAGTAGCAATTTTTAACATTTTAATGTCCTAAGTAAAAAATAATGATACAAAAAAATAAATTAAAACAAGATCATGAAAGAGACAGAAAAATTAAAAAAACTGAAGAAATTACTAAAAAATGAAGACAATTTATGTATGACTGAAAATCCATAAACTGGGTATCCTGATGAGATCCATTATATCACGAATAGGCAACACCCCACATAAACTAACCGGCATATTAACAAAAATTTTAACTGCACTTCTTGGTACAATTAGCTTCTTGTATATTAAAACTCTGGTAAATTAAAAAAACACACATAAAAGACAAATATACTATTAGGTTGGTGCAAAAATAATGTCGTTTTTTGACGTTCAACTTCAAAAGAAAAACGACATTATTTTTGCACCAACCTAATATTTAGCCCATAGCAGGGGGTGGCTGGATATGGATTCATACCTTTTCCTAAGGGTATTTGCATGTAAGTGAATCTAACGAAGCAAACTGGAATTCAAAATCAGGATGCTATCCATTATACCGCCCACACATGCATGGGATGCGAGTAAAAATTTAAAAAGGTCATTTTTGTTTGTTGTCTTATGATAGACATTTAGTTTTCAACTGGTATCAGTATGAGTTAACAGAATTTCAAGAAAAAGTTAAAGTCGTATGTGTCTTTTTCAAATGTAAATTCAATTACAGGTTTAATTTTGTTTATTTTACTTTTTCAAGATCTAGTAATTTAGTACTGTGCAGATATATTAGTAAGGTGTCATCTATATAGTCACCAAGATAATGAGTTAGTAATTGCTTTTCTCCCCACCTTCAGATGTCTCAGTCATTTCCCTTTAATTTAACTCTTCAAGTTTTGGTTCACCACTGCTGTGACCTGGTATTGAACTCACAACTCTTTGGGTCCAATCACTGAATCTAACCAATGTCTTTATCCACTGGGCCATGTGTTCTTCAAGACAAAACTGGGAGAGCCGAGTTAAAGGAAGAGAAATGACATGTGGAACTAGAACAATCTATCCCCGGTGGACAAAATAAAAGGTTCGGTTTAAAATTTCAATCACCTGAAGAAGGCCAGAGCGTACAATGGCTGAAAGATTGTGAATATGGCAACGAAGATAAGGACAACAGTTCGAATAATGTAAATAATGCAATCATAATACCTCATCTCAGAGATATAGACAGAAACATTGTGAATATGGCAATGAAAATGAGGATAACAGTCTGAATAATGTAAATAATGCAACTAATCATGATACCTCATCTCAGAGATACAGACAGTATTTAAACAGTTAATAAAAGAGGTCTTACCTGGAGCTGTCTTCCGTTTTAATACAAGTGGGTCCGCAGAAGGCCGAGATTTCTATAAATAGAAAAAGTCATTTCTTTTAATGAAAATTCTTGAAGTGTTAACTTATATTCTTCTGCATAGAAATATATTATAATGAGTATGAGGTTGGAAGTAAAAAGGTTTTTAAAATATTTATTTTTATTTTATTTGTTTAACAGCATATCAACATCCTTATGGGTCATTTAATGCTGAAATTTAATTTTCTTGGGAGAATTAGTAAAATTTCTTTTATAAAAATGTATTGCTGGTATTTTTTTTATTCTATGAAAATATATTGTTGGTATTTTTACTATAAAATTTTTTACACTTTCATAGTATTTTGCCCCCAGTTTGGGGGTTAACTATTTGCCCATAGCTGGGATCCTAACAGGTGTTAGCACACACAATTATTTGTCCATTTAAAATACAACATTTATTTTAAAGTATATTCAATATAAATACAGGAGTCAGTATAAAAATGACTTCAAAGGGTTGGTATATACTCTTTTCCAGGTTATAGGCCTGGAGAGGGGGTTGATACTCGGATACAAGTGGCCAGCTATTGCTTACTTATTTCCTGTTATTCAGGGGTTGTTGCCAGACAAAAAGAAAAATTAGATCTTACAACACAGATGTTCTTTTCAATTTCATTCAAAATGCATGATGTATGTGCATGCAGCATAGTTTAATTCAATGACTGATTTAAAAATATTGTAGAAATACCCATGAAAATTTCAGTTTTGCTAATTGAATTTTCTGATGCATCTTAATTCTTAAGTTAATGATTGAATAAGCTCCTTGAAAACTATGACTTGGAAGTCCCCCCCCCCACTACTGCATTGTTAAATATTGTAAATATTTGGACTTAACAACCTTAGCAAAATAACAATCATCAATATGAATGCAGGTCATTATCTAAAGTAGTAACAAGGTACAAATGAAAAAATTTGAAAGATACAAGTTTTTCCATTTCACTGATGCAGACGTTAAACATAGGTGAATATTATCACCTCTTCTCTCACCCCCCCCTCTGAAAGCAAATAACATTTCTGATATGCCTTTTCTGTCTTTCCTAGCGATCAAAACAATATAGGCCATTATTTAGAAGGCATCTGACATGGCATAATGTACGAGCTATGGAATGAAGAACAGGGAAAATTGTATGAAAAATTCTCTTTTTCACTGAATAATTTCCTAAAAGATAATGAATACAAAATGAACTAAGGAAATAAAATACGTTTCAAATGAAAAGGAAATTAAATAAAAACTGTGGCACCATTTAACGAGGCAGAAAGGGAAAAGAAAGAAAAGAAGAAAAGGAGAGGCTAAGGACCGAATCGTGAGTGATAAGCAAGAACACACACACGGCTAAGAGACAATGGATAAAAGGATATTCTGATAAGTAACAAATGGCGAAAGAGTGTCATTACAATGACAGAGAAATTCTGAGTAAAAAGAAAGGGAAAGAAGGAAAGAATCAGATATGTTTTGGCATCGGCTGTGTTATCTAAGGATATGAAAACAAACTATTGGTACGGGAAGACATCTTATTATCAACTACAGACCGGCTGGCCAAAGAAAAAAAATTCAAATGAAAATGTTATTTCGATAAGTGACGAAAAACAGGCAACTAAAGGGACTTTGGACAGATATAAAATTATGTTATCAGAAATATGTACCGAAGGAAAATGAATGGGAACCTAGAAGTGTTTTTTTTTCTTTCTTCGAGGCGACAGACTGACTGAAACTTTGGAGATGTTTCTTTTTGAGACCGTGTTAGGAAGACCACACATTCTGATAATTAGCGATAAAATACCTGACGTAAACCACGTGTAGAACAAGAGTTATGACCGCCATTGTCATATTGTCCTGTTCGCGGCCAGAGAAATGATAACACCATTAAGAGGAAGAAAAGGGAAAGAGAAGAGAATTTTTTTTTAGTTAAGCAAGATATTTTTTTTCTTCCTGAAACAAAGCCGCGGATTCGTCCACGCCCGACTAAGACATCATTGGTCGAGTGGTGATCACGTGACGCACGAGAGAGGCTGTTGCAGCCCATCTGGAGGATGAGTAAGAGAGGTTGCTACGAAGATGTGGGGAGGCCAGTTCACGCCCCTCTGAAGTATGATGAGAAGGTGGGAGTGAGGAAAGGTTCCCAAAAATGGAAAAAGGTGGAAATTCCTAACCAGAGAGGTGGATATGTATATAGAATTATCGAGGAACCCCCCACCCCCCCGCGCCGACAAACTCACCCCGGTTTTGGTCGGCGCCCATATAAACGAAGCCACAACGAGCAGAGTTGAGTTGAGTTCCAGCAGTTCCCAGAGTCAGTCTTCAGTTGAAGCAAGCCTCGCAGATAGCTGACCAAGATTCACGCACATTCCGGACCCTCTTCAACCCAAGAACAATTATTTTGAAGAGCGACTTAGATCCAGATCACCAAAATAAGTTTTTCTTTTTGACTTTCATCCAAAGACCCACCGAAACACCAATTTCTTAGAGAGCAGACGACTTGAAGTGTTAAAACTTGCCTAGCGGAAAACGATGTGTCACAATCCATAGAACGGGTCGGGAGATAGATGCAGTCCTATGTATCGAACAACTAGACATAAAGTTTGTTACCTTTTTCTTTGATACTTTGAACTTTTGAGTTTTCATTTTATTGTCTTTTATGCATATTTGTGTGGTATCACCCCCGTTGAACTCGGTTTGCAGTACGGCCCCGACGACTAATTGATTTCCTCTGCCTAGATCAATTCACAACGTGGGTAGGCAGACTGGGAATCAAAGTAGTTACTTCGGTAACCAGGCGTTGGAAGCGAGTTGGGAATGACGAGGCTGATATCAAATCTAACCAGATTCCCACCCGAATCACCAAAAGGTTAGAACGTCACATTTGGAGCAGCGACACCCGAACGGAGCAGCGAGGAGCGAACGGCTGGCGCCGCGGCGAGGACGTCCCAATTCGTGCTGTTTAGGGACGCCACAGTTGGTGCCGTGGTAGACTAGGATAGAATGTCACGGTTGGCGCTGCGACCAGGGGACGACGTCACAAAATAATTTCCTAAAATTAATTTAGTTTATAAAATAATTTCAATAAAATTTTCTAATTATTCGACTTTTAGGGTTTTAAAAATTAACTTTCTTTTTCCTGATGTTATCTTTGACTTTATTGCTCAACCCAAGGTAGGGATTGTGCAGACTGAGTGAGAAGGAAAGGTACTATTCTAATGTATCATTTTAAGCAGTCAAATTGTTTGTGTGTATGCATATTAAATTGCACAAGCATGTCATTCATACAACATAAGTCAGACACAATGTCACATGTAGACAGTGTGGTGAACAGAGAATCAGCTTATCCATTCTAAGATAGGTATGCATCTTATTACTAGTAAATATAGTATTATTAATATTACTATTACTAAACTGTAAGTTCCAATTCACTTGGAATGGTTGCTAACAATGTCCCCTCCAAAAATTATAGACAAATCCTACAGATGCATGCTGGGATTTCTTCTTAACCAATAAAAATAGACTACTTCTCGGTCTCATTCACCATGTTTTTTTTCTTTCTTGATTTAAAGTCAGAACACTATAATCACTTGACTGTATCCCTTTTGCATGTTAATGCCAGTTATTAATTTGTGATCTTTTCATTTTATTACTGTTGCTTTGCCTAGTTTTGACTTGTATATAGAGTGTGGCAGAAATACCTTCCACAGAATGGTAACACATCAGTGGCAATGGTGTTTTCATCTAGCTAATGTCTTACCATTATATCGGAGTTATTTCTGCCATATGCCGTATATTGTTTGTTTTGTATTATTTTGCTCCGTTTTTTTCTTTTTTATTTTTTTATTGGAAGCTTTGTCGTTTATTGTGCATTTTTGCCAATTCCACTTAACTACAGCCAAAGGAAATCCTCAAAATTTACTTTAGTTTAAGAAAGAAAGAAAGAAAGAAAAAAATGTTCTACTTTTGCAATCAGACGATGACCTTTCCACTGGAAGCCATGAAGTTTGGATATTGCTGACTCACGGTCTTCTTCGTTCCTGCAGAAATGGTGGAGAAAATAAATTTCTTTTTAATATTGAAAATATTTACTGCAAGCAGTGAATTAAAGAAGAAAGTCAATGTTTTGATTTCCCCAAAATGAATGACATTAAAGATAAAAATTTGAATTCAATTTCGTTTAAATTTCAGGACAATGCAAAACAAACCGGCTGGGTTACTGCATTTTTATTTAACACTTAGTACTGCATCATTTATAAATATTGTCCCCCCACCTTTACTGTATATGACATCCCTTCAAAATATAGTGTTTTAGTTCTATATATTTGTAATTGCAGTAGCCTGGCTCTCAATTTCAGTCAAGTTTGTTTTAGGTGTTGCCATAGAAGGACATAATTGCACAACTAAGAAATTCAAATTCAACTTGCATTGGCAGGACTAAGATTTTGCTTGGTGAAAATAGTCAACTACAGAGCGCTAATGGTTGAATGAGCACAGGTTTCCAATTAGATTAATATCTGGAGTGACCAATTAATTTGGTATCATTCAAACATTTTTTTTTTTATATGAAGACTTTAACATTTAGCACTCTGCATCATTTATAAATATTACTTCCCCCTTTTACTGTATATGGAATCACCACAAAATATAGTGTTTTATATATTAGTTCTATATATTTGAAATTGCAGTAGCCTGGCTCTCAATTTCAGTCAAGTTTGTTTTAGGTGTTGCCACAGAAGGATATAACTACACAGCCAAGAAATTCAAATTTAACTTGCATTGGCAGGACTATGATTTTGCTTGGTGAAAATAGTCACCTACAGAATGAAAAATGTTAAATTAAAAATAAATCTATTACCTTTGAGTTTTGAAGAGCTACCAAAAGAATTATACTTTTCTTGAGCAAAAAAAAAAAAAAAATTCCCCTAGGATGTTCATTTTCCAAGAAAACTTTTTATAAAATATTCAAGAAATTTCATTCCAACCCTTAATTTATGTTATGCTCATTCTTGGACAAACAGCTTCATTACTGAAAATGATGAAAAACATCTCAGCCACACTAATTTATTGCTATTTCCATGGCAAATGTTCTGATAAGGTAAATTCATTATTTCCACTAGTTCAGACCTTCACAGCTAAGAGCAGTCATGCTACTTACATTGGGATGAATCATCCATATTTCAACATGATCATAAAAATTTATTGTCAAAAATTGAGTGTGATGGTTCAGTGAGCATGGCTAGAGGACAACAAAGTGTTAAATAATTCAAGGAATTCTATTTTGGTATCTGTCTATATTTCTGAGATGAGGTATTATGTACACTATTTACATTATTTGGACTATTGTCCTCATCTTTGTCGCCATATTTATTACAACATTTTAGCCATTGTATGCTCCAGCCTTCTTCAGGTGGTTGGAATGTTGAACTGAACCCTTTATTTCACTCACTGGAGTAGACTGTTCTAGTTCCACGTGCCATGTCTAATGGATGTCAGTTGTCAGTTAAAAGCAATTAAAAGGCAATTCCATGCTCCTCAAAACCTCCTGATCAGAGGCCATGTTGCCGAATGCAGTTTATCATCATAGCCAGGATGAACAATTCTTGGGAAGAAGCTGTCCACAGAAACTTACTTTTTATTATAGGAATACAAGGGTTTGGTTTGTTTGTTTTACAGCATATCAACCTCAATGGGTTATTTAATGCTGACAAGATTTTTTGCTGCTGGTAATATTTTTTCCCAAAATTCATTGCTGGTAATAAAACCTATTTTTACACTTTCATAGTGTTTTAACACCAGTTTGGGGGTTAACTATTTGCCCATAATTAGGACCCTAACAGCTAGGACAGGGTGGACCTGGGAACGCCAGCAATTAAAAGGTGGTTCCACGCACCTCAAAACCTCCTGATCAGAGGCCTTGCTGTTAGATGTAATTTATCATCTTACCTAAGAGATACGAGTACAAGGGGAATGAGGAAGGATTCATCCTTGGGTACATGGCATGACAGGTCCCAGTTGCATAGGTCAGAGGTGGCAAGTTGTAGAATGTAGCGTATCAGAACACAGGCCATGGAAATAGCGATAGAGCAGTCAGAGACTTGCAACATTTCATTTACAGGAAAGGTTAGGGTTAGAAAGAAACTAGTGTGGAAAAGGTTAAATAAATTGAAACATTAGCTTTTACCTGAATGTGACAAATGCATAGCCATTGTGCGGAAATCCTTTTATTTTGATTGGATGCAATTCGAGATGAAGCAGCTTCTTTCTTAATTCCTATTTTGGATAAAATAAATACATAAATAATAATCACAGTCAAGATTGAATAAAAGATTTTTTTTCCCCCCCGCTCTTGAATTTTTGACGAAAGGAATTATCATTATGCTGCAATAACGTCTTCAGCTGCTAGTCCCACATTTTAGAATTGTCTATGGGACAACATTCTAAGGATGAAAGTATTGGTTCATGGATTTGGTAATATAGTAATTGTGAGTTCAATTCCTAAGCAGGGTATTACAGACTCAGTGGAAACAGAATTATTAGGTTGGTGCAAAAATGACGCAATAATGTCGTTTTTTAACGTCAAAAAACGACATTATTACGTCATTATTTTTGCACCAACCTAATAGTAATATCTGAGCAGTCTGAAACAAAAACAAGACAAATTATCCCTCAACATGGTTTGGTTTATGGCATATCAACACCTCAATGGGTTATTTAATACCAACAAAATTTTTAATTCCTGGTAATATTTTGTTTTTTTCAAAAATCTATTTCTGGTAATAATTTTTTCCTTCAAAAATGTATTGCTGGTAATAGTTTTTTTTTTTTCAAAAGTTTATTGCTGATAAGTTTTTTTTTTTTTTTGTTTTTTGTTTTTTTTACAAAGTATTTCTGGTATTAAAACCTATTTTTACATTTTCATTGTGTTTTGACCCCAGTTTGGGGGTTAACTATTTGCCCATAGCCGGAACCCTAACAGGTGCTACCACCCTGGGTCAGGGTGGACCTGGGAACACCAGCAATTAAGAGGTGGTTCCATGCTCCTCAAAACCTCCTGATCAGAGGCCTTGCTGTTGGACATAGTTTATCATCTAACCCAGGACGCCCCTCAACATAGGCAATGGAACAAGAAGAATCTACTAACACTATCCCAATTAAATAATGGTGTTGGTTCCAATTCTACAGGGAATGGCTACAAAATACTTTCCTCCACTCCATTTTATAGGCAGAAGTACACAAATGCATGCTGGGATTTCTTCCTAGCAAATAAAATAGGTTTTTGGTTTCATTTGACTCAGCCCCAGTCTGTTTTGTCTTGAAATCAGAACGCTACATTAGCTTATCCAAATTTGCTCTTGCGGGTAAACCCCAATTCTTAGTTTGTGAACTTTGTCATATTACTATTAATTTGCCTTGCATATATTATTTGCTTGCTTTATATTATTTCTTTGTCCTTTGTCTTGTTATTTTAAACCTTGTCAATTCTGTTTGTGGGGCAGCCCTGCCATTTATTTACATTTAACCATGGCCACTTACTCTACAAAAGGCTTCAGTTTAAGATTCTTTCTAGGTTACCCAGATCAACAGGCACCTGAAGAAGGCCAGAGTGTACAAAACATTATATTTACATACTTGACATAAATAAAATTATTATATATGTTAGGCTTGTCTTCAAAAAAAAAAAAAAAAAAAAAAAAATTAAAATGGGAGATAACTCCAAACTCAATACCAGTTAAGTTTCTTAGCATAATATAATCCGTATGATTAGTTTGTCCCGTGCTTCTTTTGGCACCCCACCAAACATGCGAAGCTGAATTACCATGCAATTATACATGTAATTTAATATCAACACTAAATCCAACTTAGAAAACATCCATCTGTATTTATTCCTAATGAATTTAACTCTGGTATCTGTCTATATTTCTGAGATGAGGTATTATGTACGCTATTATGTACAACATTATTTGGACTATTGTCCTCATCTTTGTCACCATATTTATCACAACATTTCGGCTGTTGTACACTCCGGCCGTCTTGAGGTGGTTGGAATGTCAAACTGAACCCTTTATTTCACTCACTGGGGTAGACTGTTCTAGTTCCATATGACATGTCTAATGGATGTCCGTTGTCAGTCATCTCCTGTTAATTCCCTTTTCCAAGTTCTCCACTGCCTTAACCGGGTATTGAACTCACACTCTTTGGATCCTGTCACTGGGTCTAACTAACCTTTATCCTCTATGCTATGTCTTGGCACAGAGGATAAAGAGGTTAGTTAGATCCAAGACATGAATTAGGCACCTTCATGCAATTTAAGGATGAAGTCCTCTTCATTACCTACTGCTACAAATAGCCATATTAGACTTTTCCAATATGTTCTTGATTGGTCAGACTAGTTATAATGTTGTCCTGACTAAAGCCAACAAAAGCATTAGATGGACTCAAGTGTGAATAAAAACCGCAGGAGACAGCCCCACTCAAAGAAAATTACAATTTTTTTCCATGAAAACCTAAAGCACAACAAATCAACCAGCACAGCTATGTCAATTTTGAAAAAAATCTATAGCATGCGGATTGTACACCAATGCACAAGAAAGAAAATATAGGTGATAGCTTTTGCACTGGAACTACAATTCCCATCTATGAATGGCAGGGCGACAACAAACCGTAGGAAAAGAACTTGAACTTTGCCAATCCATGTCATGATATGGGCAAGCAGTGGGCAGAGAAAATGGAACAGATTCTCAGTGACATTACTGAGCGACTCAGGAATGTGAATGTCCCTTCCCATGCCCATTTCAGAAAATGGGCATGGGAAGAACATCTACACAAACGTCATTGAACCAATCTTCAGAAACACCAACGTACAGACTGACTATTCTGGATTTGGTTTGAAATTCAAATAAATATCTCCTGAAGATTGTTGGAGCATACAATGACCAAAATGTTGTGAATGTGACAATGAAAATGAGGATAGTAGTCCAAACAATGTAAATAGTGTAGTTACAATACCTCATCTCAGAAATATAGACAAATATAAGATTAGATATCAAGAAAGGTTTATATAAAAACAAATAATGATAATATTGATTGCATTATTTTTTATTATCATTTTTTTTTTTTACTAATGTTCACCAATACAAGGCACAAGAGCCACTCAGGGTAGAGGGTTACAAAGCGGACTTATATTAGCATAGAAAAAGACAAGTGTTAGAAGTATAGAGCTGATTTCTAGACTTTAACAGAAGCTGGAAACAATGGACAGACCTCTACTCCTGTTCAAAAAAAAACCAAGGAGGATTGTGAACCGAATGATAGACAAACCTATCTACTCCTATTATTGTGATAATAACAACAAAGAAAAGGAAATTAGTCCAAAGGTAGATAGATACAATAGATCTGTAATAAATTTGGATGAAAAGAAAAGATGTTTTACTTACAGAGAAACCAAACCTTGGCATGTGTTGGATTTCAATTTTGAATATTTCTGAAGTAAACTCATCACGTTGAATATATGAATATTCCTCCTTTTGTAGCAAGAGATCGGTTTTATTTTTCTCTTCAGCCTTTTTGCTGACATCAGATGTTGCAGATTGGCTGTGGGTAGACTCTGGTGCAGAGCTTGGGTCCAATGTTGCTGACTCTTTGCCTACTTCCTGAGATTCATCAAGGGAAGATGAGGTCACTGGTTCATGGTCACTGCAACTAACATTGTTCTTTTCTTCATCCATTTGTGATGTTTACAATTTGTACAAGGTCAACTGAAAGAGAGAAATACACATTTTACACATTTTATACTGATGGGGTTTGAAAAGTGCCAGTGCTATTTCGGCAAATGCGTTATGAGCATTTGTGATATTTTCTCACCCAAATATATTAATTATAGCAAAAGATAGGAGGCAGGTACCAAAATCCAAGATATTACAGTTCATACTATTTACATTATTTGAACTATTGTCCTCATCTCTGTTGCCATATTTATCACAACGTTTTGGCCGTTGTACACTCCAGCCTTCTTCAGGTGGTTGGAATATCGAACTGAACCCTTTATTTCACTCACTGGAGTAGACTGTTCTAGTTCCATGTGCAATGATTAATGGATATCAGTTATCTCCTGTTAATTCCCCTCTCCAAGTTCTCTACTGCCTTAACCAGGTATTGAACTCACACTCTCTGGGTCCTGTCACTGGATCTAACTAACGCCTTTATCCACTGTGCCACAGTGACCAAAATATATATTGAACAAAAAAAAAAAAAAAAAATTAAATTTGAAATTTTCAATGTACAGTCTGTGGCACATTTCATCCTAAAGGAGGGAATGTGCCACACAAAAACTTTCCACTTTGTTTTAAGGAAATCTATAACAGACATTTATTCAGTATCTGGCCTAAAGAATTAAACAAAACTAAATGACACACATAAAGATGCTGTAAAAATGGTAAATTCCTTGTACCATTCCAGTAAGTACCTGTCTCCTCCTTCTCCTAAGACCTCCCTCTGGCTTGACAGAATTTCATTGACAATCCCTTTCCACATGGTTTGGTCCTGCATTGCTGTCCCCAGATCCCCACTGTCCCAAGCTATGATATCTGGGAAAAATCAATTTTTGTGAGAGGACACTTCTATTTGTGGTTTTGGCTATGTGGGTCCAATTCCTTATTTTCCATTGTCGCAAAGTTGTCTCTGTGCCATTTTTTATAAATAATTTCATGGTAATTATTCAGATGAGCTCTTCACTATGGTATCCAGACTTTTTGAAAAATGGTTGGTCCCCATGTACAACTCCAGTAAGTATCTGACTCCTCCTGCTATCCTCTACAAGAGCCAGATCAGGCCAAAAATGGAATACTTCTGCCATATATAGACAGGAGCTGCCCAGTATTAATTTAATTAATAATCTTTCAAATATTTTTGTGGTGTACATACAATCCTCTCATAGCACACTGGTTGAAAATCATTGAGAGGAAGACGTCAATATAAGACTTTAGCATGAGAAAAAAAAAAAAAAAAAAAAAGAAAACGAAGAGAGATAGAATGTAATTGTGACGGGGTTAAGGGTCATATGATTCAAATCCTATGAATGCGTACTGGTCGAAAACCTGGCTGACTTTTCCGATTCCATCAAATCTGATTGCTGTAGAGTGGAGCATTGGGCCAGATGTTGAGCAGCTGAATTTTCTGGAAATGTACAGCCAAAAGTTCATAGAAAGAGAAATTGATGAGAATTTGTTAAAAAAAAAAGAGACCAAAGCTTTAACAACTCAATCTTGGTATCATATTATCCCTGATGACAGAATGACTTATGCACACAGATGCATCTGATTTGTTTCTAATTTATTCATTTGACTATATAAAAATATTTGCAAAACAAGTATATTTTCTAGAGAAAAATAATTATCATTGATGTTTCCCGTTTCTGATACAAAAGAAGTTTACATGTATAAACTTCCTTACTAAAAATCAACAACAGTTTTAAAAATCCAACCTTTCACTCACAACAGAGGAAACACACTTTCCCTCACCAAGCTCAAAAATTGTTTTGTCCTGGTTTATCAAAAGCAACGGCCTTTATTCACAGAGTGATTTTTTGGATTGGCCACACCAGTCAGGAAGGAAAGAACATGAAAATAGTTCTTCTGATACTTAAAGTGGCAGGTTCTTGCTAACAATTTTCTTTATTTTTCCTTCAACAGACCATGCACAAAACACAAACTCTTTTCCAAGGTGGATGATTTTCTCTTTGTTACACTCATATATCCAATCCATCATGAAAGATGCTGGAAAATGGGGTTAGCACATTTAACGGATCAAAAAAATACCCTGACTCCTTCTGCCATGCTCTATCTTTACAAAACCCAGGATAGATCAAAAATGGAGTATTGTTGCTATATCAGGACTGGAGCTGTTCAATTCTCACTTTCAAGCCTTGATAGAGTCCAAATTGTTTATACAGTCTTATTTTCTCCTTGCAGCCTCTTTCCCAGACAACATATCACTATTCTATTGCTATTTCATTGGTAAATGTTCAGATGAGTGGTCCATTCTTTAGTTCCACCAGTTCAGACTATTATAGCTAGTACTAGCCATGTTACATCCAAGGAGTCAAATCACCTACATTTCTTCTGTATTCCAAATAGTTCCAGTTTGTCTCAAGAGCCACTACCCTATGAAACAGTCTTGTATGTAGATGTGAAGTATTGAGAGCTAATGACAAGGAAACACACGTTATATTTAATAAAACAAGATAAGGAATTTATTTACAAATTTATACACTTGAAGTTGTCAGTAGCTTTTATCAGAAAAGGAATCAAATATGAAAAATCAAAAATTAAAGTTCATAGATTTTATGAATTGTCACAAAGAGGAAATGTTCATATCAAATCATCAGGCACAAAGAAATATTCCAAGATGTTTAAAACAAATTGAGAGAGTTTGTTTTTCACATAAAAGTTATAAGGCTGTACTCACTATGAATGACAAGATATATTTTAAGGTACTTAGCTTTGGAATTGAATAGAGTTCTTTGAAATTGCCCTGCTCTCATTAGAGGTTAATAATGTATTAGCATGTAATTTGACACTGGCGTTATTCAGACATGTGGAACTGTGCTGCTTCTCTCTCTCCTGATTCAACTTTCTTTGCCTATTTATATCAAAAAGTGATTTCACATTGGCTTGTTACTTTTTTTTGTTTGTAAGCTGCTCCCTTTTCCATTGGTCAAAATAAATTTTGACACAAACTCATTAAACTCTGCCTTGGTCTTTTCTTTAGCCCAGAGCCAATTTATCAAAATAGATTTTCGCACAGGCTCACGAATCTGAAAACAGTGGAGAAAAGAGAGTTATTTCTATTTCGTATTTACCACAGATGATTCTCTAAATGCTACAATTTTGACCTCTTCAAGTCAAGGGTCAATCATTCATTATCTATCCTTCTTATCCCCATAATCTTCACTTCCATCTACCTTTTCTTTTATTCATATTACACACCTTGTACAGAAACTCACTACCTTGAGTGGATCTTGAGCCTTGTATTGGGTAACCTTTCTGTTAGTACCATTATTTGTACTGAAGTCAAGCTTAATTCAATTGTTTTAAAAAAAATGCATTCTGTCCCTATTAACTTTAATTCATGAGTTCGATAATCTTAAATGTTAAAACTAGAGAGTTTAATTCACAACCATATGGTTTAGCTAAATATTCCCCTTTCTCGGATTTCTTTATGCATTAAGTTATATAACGAATAAGACTGTCCGTCATAAACAATACATTTTTTTGGTTTAATTTATAAAATCAAGTTTGTTTTTTCATTAAAACTTTTTAAGCGTATTTGTAATATGAAATACAGTAAAAAAGAAAAAAAAAAGCGTGATCCGTATTGAGAAGCAAGGAGAAATAAAATTGAAAACAAATAAATAAACCATAAATATTAAAACTTATACTCACATCGTGCCTTAAAAATGTTGTTAATAATAATTGTGTGTTAAAATTAAACCACGTTCTTACCAAGAAGCGACCATATTGGAAACTATTCCAACAGAGCTAGCACCAAAATAAGATTATATTTTAAAATTAGTCTTATATTTAAATCTTAGATGATCTCTTTTTAAAGCAACAAAATTACACAGTTAAATCTTTTAGAATGTAAGGTTTTAGAATTATTTTTTTAATGTTTTCTAGTAATTTATTGATCAGTTAAATAAAGAAATCGTGTCGAAGTTACGAAACTAAAATGTGGCCAGTTTATAAATACCCTCATTTTGAAATCAGCGGGAATTGGTCATCGTGTGTCAAGAAAACAGATATAAAAGACTTCTATCATCGAACGCGTGAGCCTCAAGAATCAATTACCATCAGCGTCAAAAATGGCAGATGAAAAGGTAAATAATACTTCCATGTCTCTCAAGAGATAGCAATTGAGCTATTTCAACGATTTTGTAGCGATGTTTCATTGCTGGCCGTGTTTTAATACGACCCAAACTTATGAAATTTAAGAAGATGAACAAACTATTAAAATTCATTTGAATTCTTTTTCTTCCTCTTTCTCTTTGAGGCATCTTCAGTATATATATATTTTCCATTTTTAGATATTTGTATTTTCTTTCCTGAGGAATTTAATTAAAACCATAACTTTTTTTTAAAATTTCTTTATCCCCCCTCCCCGTAGTAAATTGCATAAAAGTCCCCGTCCTGCTTATTTGTAAAAGCGACAAACGGTCAGTCTTCTTCGCCTTAAACGCTTATTCACTTTCGATATGTGCTCAGGTAGAATATCTATTTTAATAAAGTTTTTAAAACAAAGTGTAAAATGTATTCGTTTTTTTAAGTCGATGTTTGGCGCGCTTTATGACCCTTGTATATATCGATGCCCCAGAACCTGTTCAACACTTGCATGGAAAAAGTATAAGATATTTTTTTCCTTTCATTATATAGCTAGTCTTAAAACTTTGTCTTAGACATTTGCTTTTTTTTTTTTTTTTTTTGCTTTTTTTTTTATTATTATTATTAGAAAGAATGTAATAAATTTGCTACCATCTAGAAATATTTTGGTATTTGGCCAATTTTAGAAGAATATTTTTATTATATAAATAACAATTCCACTGGACAAAACAAAATATCCTACAATATTACTCACGTGGCAAATATTACTGATTACAACTAATTATAACTATGTACCTAGCATAAAGCTGTAACTTTGATTATTTTTTTTTTTTTTTTTTTAATTCGAAATTTAAAATGTCAAATATAAAAAACCTTTTCCAAAAAAAAACAAAAAAACTCCTACTTTAACTTTAGTCACACGCAAATATAACCAAATTTGAACTGAACTTGTACATCTCATAATGCTTTCGACACTTTATTTACAAGACGTAATTTTTATTAATTTTATTCTAATCAAAGTTTTATATGTCCGAGGGGATTTTTTTAATAAATTTTAATAGTTTTTAAAAGGTGCGACGAGGGAGTTAATTTCTACTATACAAACAACATATATTTCAAGGGCTGACAAAGTGCTTAGGTTCAGTTGTAATTGGAAATAAAATAAGCATTTTGGCTAATCGTTATATTCTTTTTTTTAGCAAGACATTGCTCGAGAGAGAACAAAATGGTTGACGCATTACCTGTTTTTTTTTTGTTTGTTTTTTTTACCAAACTTTGTACAAAGTAACTTTAATCTATTTGTGCCTTAAAAATGTTTCTTTTTAGTCTCTCCAGAATAAAGACATAGATTATCATGAAGGAAGTGGGTGCCCCCGCCTCCTATCCACACTTTTTTCCGTTCTGAGGGATGTGAACTGAAATGTATATCCTACTTTCCCTGTGATTCACCCCTCTCTCGACACTACACAGGCAAACAAAATTGATATCTATTTTATTACCTTTTGGGTAGGTACTGCCACAGAATCACGGGGGGGGGGGAGAAGAAAGAGCATAACAAGATGGAAAAATACCCTAAACTTAAACAAAAAGTCTTATCAAAATCTTTGTGGTTATGACTATGAGAAAAGACCATTTTTTATTATAATAATTTATAAAGTTTCAAAAAAAATTTTTAAATTCTTCAAAACTGTCACTGTTGGCCGCCACTTAATAACTTCACTTATTGAAAATCATCACACCTAAGATTTAAAATTTTTTATTTTTTTTAATGTGCACATAAACATGCCCATTTTTAAAGTATGGATGACTATACACAGTATTATCAGAAAATAAGATCAATGTCTATATTAAATTTAAAGACAACATTGCTACAATTTGATTACAGTAGGTTCCTCCATTAGGTCACGTAAAAAAAAAAGCAGCATATCACGATGAAAAAAGGTCCATAAATCAATGAAAACAAAGTTTTGTATCAATATGTTTCTGTTATGAAGACTAAAGTATTTTTTGAAATTTTTTACTCCTTCCTAGCACGTAGAAAATTTTGGTTAAAAATTGTTTTGTTTTTTTTATGACAGCGTGAAAAGACTAAAAAAAGGTTTTTTATTTTGTGCTTTTCCCAAGGAAAACGTGTTAATTTAGGAAATTCTTGCAAAAATCAAATAATTGTCGGATTTTAATGAAACTCTCAGGACTTATTCACAAATGAATGAAATTAATTTTGAATTTTTTTTTTTTTTTTTTTTAACATGTTTCCACCCACTTACATGTTTTCATGAAATTTCGAGAAATTAAATCTTCACACGCGGGATTTGTTTTATTAGTTATAAACAGGACTCTTTGTAGAAAGTAGATCACCAATTTTCTTTTTTTTTTTTTTTTTGTACAACAGAACTATCATAGAAAATCTGCTCTGAATTATAAAAAAAAAAAATGTAAAAAAACTATCCAATTAGAAAAGCTTTCACATGTTTTTGTAAATACGTTATACTAAGGACATTATTTTGTGAAGAAATAAAAAAATTTTGATGAATAATGTATTTTTTACAAATTTTCCCATTTTAAAAATTTTTTTCATTAACTTCTTAATACTTCAAAAATTGTTTAAAAATTCTTTATTGCTTTTAAGCACGTAATGCAATGATAAAGTTAATGAAAAAGTAAATTTACAAATCAAAATTTCAAAAGCACAGAAGTCATTTGACGGCGAACATTTTTAAAATAATTTTTTAAAAAAATTTATTGAAAAAAAACGTTCACAATTTCTACGTGTGGAAATGTATACATGACATAATCTTTAAAAAAATTTAAACAATTATCTAATTAATAAAAAAAACTTTAAACTATTATCTAATTAAGAAAGTATGAAATAAAAAATAGATATTACATATTGCTGAATAAAAATGTTAATATTTAAAAAGTACTAGTTAAAAACGAAAAACCGCGTTCACTTACTTTGCAAAAATTGTCAATTTTGATCATCCATAGTAATCTGTCATCACCTTGTCACAATCGATTTCTTTGAATTCAGACACATCGTTAAGAAATGTTTGGATACAAATTTTTTTCCTATAAGTAAGTACTGTTTGTTTCATATCAGATTAATTTAACTTTAAATCTTCTAATTTTACTCAAATAACATGTCAAAAATATATAAATTTATTTTAGGAAGAAATTTAAAATCAAAATTTTGTTTACAAATTTCTTAAAATTTAAGAAAATGGCTGCTTTTAAGAAAATTAAACAAAAATCAAGCATATATTTGACATTCCAATCTATATAATTTCTCTCTGAAAGACACCAGAATATGTTACTTTACTGTAAGTAATAAATTTAATGCTTTAGCTTTCAATTAACAACATATTGAGACAATACATTATTTTTGTTGATTTATGAGCTTTTTTAATCGTGATATCCTACTTTTTACGTGACCTAATGGAGGAAGCTAGATTAGAGAATATTTCCAACATTTTTTATATTATTGAGTATTTAAAAATTATATAGTGTTCACCTGTCATTTTTTTGTGTTATGAACAGATAAGGTCTCTGTAGAACAACAATAAACCTGTCAGCACTTTATCAGTAATTGAGCGGCTATAAGGAGCACTTAAATCACCGCTACTGTGTTTTAAAAATCCATCTGTTATTTTCATTTTAAAGTAAAAATTTATTTTTTTTTCATCATTTCTGATTGTGCTTTAAATTAGCTAATATTTCTCAGTTTTGGAAAGTTATATTTTTTGCAAGATCTATACATAAAGTGTGTGTATATATATATATATATATATATATATATATATATATATATATATATATAGGTACTTTCATGAGATCGCTAAAAACAGAGCATAGCATGATGAAAAAGATGCCAAAGTTGATGAAAACAAAATTTTAGCGTCTAAATGCTTGTTATTATTGAGGGGAAAGATTTAAGTATTTTTTAAATATTTTAAAAAAATTTTCCTTCTTTTTAGAACATTGTAAATTTTGATTAAAAAAAAAAACGTTGTTTCTCTTTTTATCAACCGAACCAATAAAATAACAATTTTAGCATGTTTTTTTTGTTTTTTTTTTTTTTTTCCTGTATGGGACACATTAACTTGGAAAATCTTGCAAAAATAAAAATAATTGTTGGATTTTAGTGAAACTTTCAGAAACTATTAACAAATGATGGAACTTGTTATAAATATCTTTTATTTTTAGTAAAGTCCTGGCAGAATTGTTTTTTTTTTTTTTTTTTTCATATGTATTACCTCCTCTAACTAATTGTACGAAAACTCTATAATTTCAATTTTGAGGAGATTAATGATTATATTAGTTAAAAGCACAATACTTTGAGGAAACAAAATCATTTTTTTTTTTTTTTTTTTTTTTTTTGTTGGAACCCTCCTACCTGAAAATAGTCTCTGAAGTGTAACATACAAAACTCAATAAAACAAAAATATTATTTAATTTCAAAAGCTTTTAATAGCTTTTATTTATTTCAATGAACATGGACAATTGTCTGAAAGCAAAAGGATATTTCGATGAAAAATGAATTTTTAAAACGATTTTGTTATTTCTGAAATATTTTTTATTTTTACATTGTTGCTAATTCTTCTAAAATTAGGGAAAAGTTTGTAGAACTTAACGAAAGTTGTTATTAAGTAGATATATATTTACAGATTATAATTTCCAAAGCTTATTACAAACTAACGACCCCTCTTATTTTAAAAAAATTAATTTGTGTCAATTTTTACCAAATGAAATCTATGGAAGCTGGAAGTATCATGCGTGCAATAAATAAAAAAACGTCAACAGTGCAGCACTTGTATCTTTTTTTTTTTTTTTTTTTTTTTTTTTTTTTTTATAGTATTTATAATTTCTCCAGATAGTATCAACAAACTTATGGTACAGTACTTAAAAAAAAAAAAAAAAAAAAAAAAAAAAACGGAATGGCGAAAGTTTTTTTACTTTATTACAAGGTAGTACTTAAGCAGGTCCACTTAAAAAAAAAAATATGTCCATTCTGTCCGTCTGTGGGGAACTCGAATCTCGCGTCAGCTGTCAATAATTGATAGATGGCATCAATTCGCGCGTGGTTCAAATCGGCTCTCTTTTATCTTAAAAAAAACATTTTTCTACAAAGAAAGTAAGTTTCTTTTAAATTATTTTAAATAAACTTCAAATTTTCTAAAAAATTTTCGAATAAATTTTGAAATACGTATAATTAATTTTTAAACAAAGAATTTAACTTATTTTTAAAAAAATCTTAAAAATGGCTTAAATCGAGTTTTTTTCGTTATTTGGTAAACAAGATTTGTAACTAAAATTTTGGACATGTTAAGTATGAGTAAAAAATTTCAAAAAATATTCAAAAAATACTTTAGTGTTTCTTCTCAATGAAATACATTTAACACAATTTTTTTTTTTTTTTTCATTAATTTTCAGACCGTTCTTGTCATACTATCGATTTTCATGAAGTTACCTACCTGTGTGTGTGATATATATATATATATATATATATATATATATATATATATGTCTGACTAAAAAAAAAAAAAAGTAACTGTCTATATTTCTGAGATGAGGTATTATGTACATTATTCGGACTATTGTCCTCATCTTTGTTGCCATATTTATTATGTTTCGACCGTTGTGCTCTTCGGCCTTCTTCAGGTGGTTGGAATGTCAGACTGAACCCTTTATTTCGCTCACTGGGGTAGACTGTTCTAGCTCCACGTGCCATGTTTAATGGATGTCGTTTATCTCCTGTTAATTTCCCTCTGAAAGTTCTCCACTGCCTTAGCTGGGTATTGAACTCATTCTTTGGGTCCTGAATTTAACTAATGCCTTTATCCACCCTCATGTGTCCTTGAGGAAATTAACAGGAGATAACTGATAACTGACATTCATTAAAACATGGCACATGGAACTAGAACAGTCTACCCCAGTGAGCGAAATAAAGGGTTCAGTTTGACATTCCAACCACCTGAAAACGGTTGGAGAATACAGCGGCCAAAACATAATAAATATGGCAACAAAGATGAGGGCAATAGTCTGAATAATGTAAATAATAAAAAATGTAACTTTAAAAAAAATTTATATTAAACAACAAAGCGAATTTAAAAGAATATGAAATACAATTATTTGACCAAAAGTTAGATTTATTTATTCAAATATGAGTGTCTCCATGTGTCTGATTAAAACTAAAAAAAAAAAAAAAACTACAATAATTAATGTGTGTATTAATATTTTTCGGACATCTTATGGAAAATAATTTTATTCGGTTTTTAAAAAATAGTTTTTTTTTTTTTTTTTTTTTTTTTTTTTGTAACTAACATAAAAAATGTAAATTTTCAATTAAGTTAAAGCAAAAAATTATCGTGAGCCTTTTTTTTTTTTTTTTTTAATATAAAATATAGTTAAATTTGTAAAACAAGTATTCAACAAGACTAATGTTGACTGTGTCATGTCTGCCTCTGCTAATTTTTTTAACTAATGTTTTTTTTCTTTTCTTTTTCAAATACAAATATTATTTGAAATTTAAAGATAATTGCTTTTCAGAACTAAATTATCAATGTATCTTGCTTCTAGTCGTTCAAAATAGTAATTAATGTTTAAAATTAAAACTTAAAAAAAAATCTAAATTCCCCTCCAAATAGTAAATTATTTTTCGAAGAAGGCTTGCTATAGTTTTTGCTTGAAAAAATGATTAAATTAAATGTTTAAATATATCTTAACATTTTTATTTGGAAAATGGTTAATGAACTGTTACATCTAAGTTCGATTTGTTTGAAAACATTAACAGTATTTATATTAGTATTTGAATCAAAAATAGTTTGTTTTTTGTTTTTGTTTTTTTTTTTTATAATGGATACTCCAATCAATAAAATCTTTGTTTGAAATACACTACAGAGTATTTTGCTTCCTGGAAATAGTAAATTTAATCCTTTTAGTTTTCAATGAAAGCTTCCAAGAAAGCTTTTCGATTTTTTAAGTATTTTATACCTTAAGTATCAAGAATTAGTGGAGGTAGCTATTCAAATCAGATTGATTAAACTTTAAATCCCCTAATATTCCTCAAAGTTTCAGAAAGTATATTTTTGAATGATTTTTTTTTTTTTTTTTTTTTTTTTTTTTTTTTTTTTTTTTTTTCATTCTGAATGTAGGTGATGATTATGGCTCTCCACAGGTTCCTCTTTCAATATCTAGGATTTGTCAAGCATTACTGGGATGGTTTTCTGTTCTCTTTGCCACGGTTCTTAATTCTAAGTTTCATTCTCTTAGACTTACTGCTACCCTATAGTTGGTGGTGGGGAGAGAAACATTTGTTCCTTTCCTTAGGGTATATGTGTGAAGTTGAATGCAACAGACTTAGAATTTGAGCTTTCTACGCTGATATACATCAGATTATGCATAATTCTCTTTTTGGGGAATACCAGGTGCTGTAAGCTTGGATGTGCAGGTGGTGTAGTGGATAATGGCTTGGAATTGTTAATTGGGGAGGGGGGGGTTCCACTTGCTGTTGAATTTATTGTATTCCTTCACACAAATACTCTTGGGAGAAAGATATGAATCCATCTCTTCTTCCCCCAACTGTGGATTTATTAAAACTTGTAAAAGAAATGCAAAAGCATTTCCCCGTCTTAAATAAGGTGCAAAAGCATTTCCCCGTCTTAAATAAGGTGCAAAAGCATTTCCCCGTCTTAAATAAGGTGCAAAAGCATTTCCCCGTCTTAAATAAGGTGCAAAAGCATTTCCCCGTCTTAAATAAGGTGCAAAAGCATTTCCCCGTCTTAAATAAGGTGCAAAAGCATTTCCCCGTCTTAAATAAGGTGCAAAAGCATTTCCCCGTCTTAAATAAGGTGCAAAAGCATTTCCCC
>OZ010614.1:4141488-4151488 GCA_963932145.1 Acanthosepion lycidas | reverse complement strand
ATGTTCACCAATTCAGTAAGATTATTACAGCTTTCTCCATTTAAATATTTCATGAACCATTAGACTAGACGAGGTCATCTGTGGGATGTCCCATCGCATTCACACACATTCAGCATGGTCTACCATGTCTGTCAAGCTGTTTCTTCAGTGATTTGGTCATCATCCATGTCTCCTCTCTATAGAGCTAGTCCCGTCCTGGGTAAGATGATAAACTATGTCCAGCAGCAAGGCCTCTGATCAGGAGGTTTCGAGGAGTGTGGAACGACCTCTTAATTGCTGGTGAACCTGGGTGGTAGCACCTGTTAGGGTCCCAGCTTTGGGCAAATAGTTAACTATTAACAGCAATACTTTTTTTGGTAAAAATTATTACTAGCAATACAATTTTGAAGGAAGAATCAAAACAAACAGATTTGACAAAACAATATTACCAGCAATAAAGTATCTTGTCGGCATTGAGTAGTCCATTGGGGTTGGTGTGCCATGGGACAAAATAAACCAAACCAATCTAAACCAAAGAATACATATTCTATTCATATGAATCTATCCTAAAAATGTTGTCAACATTACATGATCCATTGAGGTGTTCATATGTCGTAAAACAAAATAAACCCAACCAAACCATAGAGCTAGACTGATTCATCTGTTGTAACTAAAACTCACCAATTTTCAGCCAAATATAAACGTCCTTTGCTATTGTCCATTAAATGTCTTTCCCATTAATGGTGTCGACCAATTCAATAAAATGATTACAACTTTCTCTATTAAATATTTTATGAACCATTGGACTAGACAAGGTTGTCTCTAAGGACGTCTCACCTGCTTCTGCCATTCAACAGTCTAATATGATTTGGTATTTAACTCTATCTGTGAGTCTTCTTCCTGTTATTGTACTTCTCTCACTTGGTAGCTAAAGTACTAATTTGTTAGTAACTTCATCATACCTGATACAGTGTGCATTACTACAGCTTTAATTTTACCTGTAATAGCTTGCCATATTGCATTTGATATGTGACTTCTCCAGGACACAATAAGTACCATCGTGAGTATTCATCTTGTAACGCACATCAAGTTTTCTTCAGAGATTGCATCATAGTCAGCATCTGTCTGCATCATGTTGTAAGAAAGATTCCACTGTTGCAAGGAACATTTAATCTTCTAATTAGTTGGGAACTCCATTGTTTGTTTGTTTTTTGTTTTTTTTTTTTGTTTTTTTTTTGTCTACGACCTGCAAAAGAAATTTATTTACCATAGGTCATGACAAGACCTGTCGAAGTGTATTGTCACAATCTTGTCTGCCCTTTCCAACAAGGGACTATAATAACTTACATATTTAAGTGATACACCAAATTTTGACAAGATAGAAAAACAGGATTGCATTTGAACCTGAGCGGTTTAAAGGAATTCCTTTTAGTAGTACCTCTTTTACTTAGTATTTTGGTAATGGCAGACTTGATTTGGTAGTGTGCTTTTTCTTTTTTTAAGATGCAATTTCATAAATCCAGGCTTCTTTTGAATTTAGTGAAATAGAGGACATATTGGGCTGAGTCGTGAATAGTTTTAAATAGTTTTTGTTGTGGAGTAGATAGTAAACCCCTGGTGACTATATGAGCTAGTCCATTATAATGAGCTCCAGGTGAGAGGTAAGACTGGTAGCCGTTTGGAGTTAGTCTTCAGACTAACTAATACAGGTGTCACAGCAAGAAACTGAAGTATTACATATAGAGAATCGTTATATGAAGTATGTCATTAGTGCTATAACAATAGCCATGGAATAATGGTGTTGTAGTTGTTTTTGTTTATTCACTTTATTCTTTAATATTTGTCACTCTGTGAGTTCATTTGCTGTATAAAGTTTCTTACCACTGATGGTAACTCTGATCCCTGAACGATAGGGTTAGAATTTCATTGTCGTATCCTGCTATGGCAACAGAAATATACTGAAGCATACTATAAACAAAGTTCAATAGAATACCTGGGTATTGTAATTCAAATAAAATGTTAAGATTTCTCTTCAACCCAGTTGAAAACCCTTTCATAACCTTAGAGTAGCAAGTTCTCGGTGTTCTAAAATGTCATTCTGTGATGGTAAATTTCAGTTTTTGTCTTTTTTGTTTCAAAATCATAACGTGAAAAACGCGTGCAACTTATATAGGCATTTTGTGTGTGTGATATTCAGTGATTTCTAATGAACCACAAGATCCCTCTAAGTCCAATCTATGGTGTATTGACGAAAAAACTGCAAAATAATTTATAAATATCATCGCGGAAAACTGGCTCTTTTGCTCGGTATTTTGCCGAAAGTGTGCACCCACCAAGTTTGCTAGTTTTTTTTTGTTTATGCAGATAATCAAACTGAAATTTAAAAATCTAATTTAATTACTAAACAACTTTTATTTTTGCTACTCTTGGCAGCATGTGTTACACTATTCATTTGCTAATATTGCACATGGGTTTTTGCTTTCTTGTGTCGGAGTAAACAGCTGTTTTATTTTTATATTTTGTTTGTGCATTTAAATTTGGCTTTTCCTTCAAGACAGTTTGTTTTTTTTTTGTTTTTTTTCATGCAGTAGTAGCACAGAAAGTAAAACTAACATTTCACCCCTACTGTTGCATTCACTTTCACACATGCCTTTGCCACCAGCTACAGTAGCCAGCTAGATCTGGCTCTAATATTGGGTGGCAACTAATTGGAGAATGGAAATTCTGAATTCCAAGGTGAGGGTGACTACAGGAAGCCAATCTATCTTGAGTAGTCTGGGCAATTCAGATAATAAAGAGGAAATAAGTTGTTTCTGAAGGGACATGAAGATGTTTGGTTTGGAGATTTAGTTTTGTCTTCGTTCTAGACGTTTCAAGCTTTCTACTATAGTTTATATATTGTATATGGTATTCCTTTGATTGTTGCTATTTTTCCCTCCCTCCCCAGTTTGAGTTGTACTTCATAGTTTACAAATTCCATTTTCTATTGTTGGGCTAGATAACTGGTTAGGGATAGTAGTTTTGGGTGTAGAGGCAGGGAGTATTTCCTTAAATACCCACACTCATCTGTTTGCTTGTCTTTTATTAAAACGTTGGAATGGTCCATTTTCTTCTTTCTTTCTTCAGGATAGTACCAAAGAAACGGAAACCAGCCATGATGATTCGGTTGTGGAGAGTCCAGACATTCACTTTGAGCCGATTGTCCAATTGGCACCAGTAGATGTGAAAACGATGGAGGAGAATGAAGAAGAGTTTGTCAAACTGTAAGGTGGCCTTAATAAATTTTATGAATAATTCTGTCGCCGTCTGTCTGTCTGTCGCCGTCTGTCTGTCTGTCGCCGTCTGTCTGTCGCCGTCTGTCTGTCGCCGTCTGTCTGTCGCCGTCTGTCCGTCGCCGTCTGTCTGTCGCCGTCTGTCCGTCGCCGTCTGTCCGTCGCCGTCTGTCCGTCGCCGTCTGTCCGTCGCCGTCTGTCCGTCGCCGTCTGTCCGTCGCCGTCTGTCCGTCGCCGTCTGTCCGTCGCCGTCTGTCCGTCGCCGTCTGTCCGTCGCCGTCTGTCCGTCGCCGTCTGTCCGTCGCCGTCTGTCTGTCTGTCTGTCTGTCCGTCTGTCTGTCTGTCCGTCTGTCTGTCTGTCCGTCTGTCTGTCTGTCCGTCTGTCTGTCTGGCCGTCTGTCTGTCTGGCCGTCTGTCTGTCTGGCCGTCTGTCTGTCTGGCCGTCTGTCCGTCTGTCGCCGTCTGTCCGTCTGTCGCCGTCTGTCCGTCTGTCGCCGTCTGTCCGTCTGTCGCCGTCTGTCCGTCTGTCTGTCTGTCGCCGTCTGTCCGTCCGTCTGTCTGTCTGGCCGTCTGTCTGTCCGTCTGTCTGTCTGGCCGTCTGTCTGGCCGTCTGTCTGTCTGGCCGTCTGTCTGGCCGTCTGTCCGTCTGTCGCCGTCTGTCCGTCTGTCGCCGTCTGTCCGTCTGTCGCCGTCTGTCCGTCTGTCGCCGTCTGTCCGTCGCCGTCTGTCTGTCTGTCTGTCGCCGTCTGTCTGTCTGTCTGTCGCCGTCTGTCAAATTTTAAGTTCAAAATAATGGAATAGCGGTACTCTTGTCAGTTGTTTTTAAGCAGATATATATCCGTGTAGCTCGTTTTGTTCTAGTTCCACATACCATACCTCTTCCAGACTCCCTTTTAATTCAGCAAGCTCAGAGTTTTTTGTAGCCATGTATTGAACTTCCAACTCTTTGGGTCAAGTCACTGAATTACTTCAACCAATGCTTTTATCCACAAGGACCCAGTGGATAAGTTTGAAATCCCAATTACCTGAAGAGGGCCAGAGCGTACAACCATTGAAGTTTGTATATATATCAACAAAGGTGAGGACAACAATGGTCTGTCAGTGTTTGTGTGTGGACTACACCTTTTGTAGGATTGCCGTGTTTTTGAAACTCTGTGTCCTGGCCCAGCAAGTGATGCACATGTCCTCCATTCAGATTTTCTTGGAAGCCTGCCTCTACTCAATTTCATACTTGAAACTTATGGCAATTTGTAAAGAATTAATGAATTTATTAATTTGGTGGCATTTTTCTAATGTGCTGGCTGATAGATATATAATACACCCTGTTTTTTTTTGTTTTTTTATACAAAAAAAATTGGGTATTTATTTTAACACATGTATCCACTAAAAATGTTTGAAGACACACAAGAAAAAAATTGTCAAAGACACAAACATTATGATGGTGTTCAGTATAAATTAAATAGAAAATTTAAAAAATACAGCCAATTGCAATATAAAAGAAAAAAAGTACTTTTAGTTCATATGCTGATGCAATCATTGTATATTAACCTAAAGATCATGAGAGGAGTTACATATACGGTAAAAGTTTAGCTTTTTTTTTTTCTTTTTCCTTTTTGTGTTTGTGTGAATGTTTGTAGGGTGTATAATAGTATCTGAAACAGGGCGGAGATGACGAGACAGTGAAAATTTTTTATCAAAGACTTGTTTTTCCAGAGAAATCTTATATTCTCTTCAGCATCATCAATTTGAATAAGAGAAAACTCTGTTAGGGTTTTTGGGGGTCTTTGAGGATAAGTTTGTTGTTGAAAATCACATTAATTACTCTGGTTTATCACTTCCTGACTTGTGTGTCTAGATGTCTCTCCTTGTTTGTTTTATCCATATCTGTATTAGAGCCATTTGGTATTGTAGGATTTTAATTCAGGGACTTATTTTTTTCTACACACACACACACGTGTGCCTCTTTATACATCCACCCAGGTATATACATGTATTAGTACTTTTTTTATTTTTCATATTTGTGTGTGTGTGTGTATATATATATATATATATATATATATATATATATACACACACACACACACACACACACACACACACTTAATTTGATAGTGGATATTAATCACATTTGAAAATTCAATTTCTAACTGTTGGTTTTCAAATTTGTTGATGCACACTTGTGTATATAATAAACAGGCCCACACAATTTTGGGTGAATTCTGGGTGGAGGTTGGGTATTGTTCTCTTGATGACAAAGTAGCGGATAAATATGTCCCAATTTTTTTGTCCTTTCCTCAGTTAATCAATTCTTCCATAATGCGCTATATTTTTCTCTCCCTACCTGATAGCCGAGCCAAACTGTTCCGCTTTGATAATTCTGCTGACCCTCCAGAATGGAAAGAGCGTGGTACTGGTGATGTGAAACTGTTGAGGCACAAATCAGTTGATCAGATCAGACTTGTCATGCGGAGAGACAAAACATTGAAAATATGTGCTAATCACTTCAGTAAGTGTCTCTTTTTTTCTTTTTCTTTTTCTTTTTTTTTTTCTTTTAAATCGACAAGCACCTGATGAAAGCTGGGTGGCACAGCATCCAGAACATTAGGGCAATACTTTGTCCCCATTTTGTTTTTGTTTTTGTTTTTTGTCTTCCCCATTAATTTAAGACAAGCAATTGTCATTATTGAAAAAGTGTGGGTGAGGTTTATGTGTAATTGTGCAGGGGGGTATTATATGACCTGCATTTAAAAACTGAGCTGGCATTTTGCTGAACTAAAAAAAATTTTTTTTTTCTCCACCTCTTTTTCTCTCCATCCACCACCCCCAGTAACCAAAGACATGGAACTGAAACCAAGTTTTGGCAGTGATCGTGCTTGGGTATGGACCACTCTTGCAGATTTTGCAGATGAACAGACAAAACCAGAACTTCTTGCCATTCGGTTTGCCAATGTGGAAAGTAAGTTTTACTACAGCTATCTTTGTGTTTGTTTTTTTTTTCTTCTTCAAACAACTATTAACTATTTTAACTTGGTGTACTTGTGCTCTTACTGCCTTGGATAATAGAACTTTTTTTGCAATGCTCTGATGTGTGTTGAAATGCTCACAGTATTTAGTATTGTTGAAATTATTGCTGACATTTTTGAGATTTTACAAACTGTTTCATTCAATTTCCCACACCAAGCAATGAAATATAAAAATTTAAGACGTACAAAAAAAAAACAATATTGCATGGATATAACTTGCATATTTATGCGAAATTCTAGTATTACCATTCTCCATTTCTTGAGAAATTGGCTCCCTGGACCAAAAAACAGGCAACGTTTTTCCAATTTTCTTTTTCTAATTTTTGTGATCCTTGGCGAATTGTATCCTTAGACGCATATTCCTATCTGACTGGAGTGACACCTGGTGTGGTCTTTAGCTGCTGTAGTTCATTTACTTACAGCTAAATGTATTGTGCATTCAGAGATTATCTTTGTATGACCCTTGTAAGACTTTTGTCAAAGATCTTCCCACAGAATTGCTATACTTTATATATATATATATATATATATATATATATATATATATATATATATAAATTGTCAACTCTACAAATAACTATGCTAAAAAATCCTAGACCTGTCTGGTGGCAGCAGCAATGCCACATTCAGAGACAAATCAAATTTCAGCAATGTTCAACCTTTTTTTTTTTTTTTTTTTTTTTTTTTTTTGTCTGCACAAAAAGAAATGGTATTTTTAAAGGAATGGTTTTTCTGTTGGCAAGGCTATTATTTCATATTGCCCTCGCTCTTGTCAGCCATGTTTGCTTTAGCCTTTCTCTGGCCATACATGTGTATTTGTCGATGTACGAATTCTCTCCCTTTTATTCTGTTGCCTCAAGAGACTTGCTAAAATTAACCACTTGTCAAATGTTATTTTCAGTATTTTATGCTGGAAACTGCCTACTCTCAATTCAGAATGCTGCTAAACTTTCAATTTTTTTGATGCCATTTGTTATTGTTTTGCCTTCTACACTAGGTACAGCATCTTTTAAACTCGTAATATTTTTTCCCCACAAACAAAAAGGGCCATGTCTATATTTAACAAAGCTTTTATTGAAAAATTCTTCTTTGATTTGAACTCTGATAATGATATTGATGGCTTTCGTCTGGCAGATGTTGTCAAAGATGTTAACCAGGATAGTGATGGTGGGGGAAGTTGTGGCTACTATCAATGGTAACTAAAGAATAGCTCTGTCTTAAGGAGCCTGTCTTTCCATGTTGATGCCTTACTGATTGAGCTACAAAAACTAGCCAGTCATTTGGATTTTGTCTTGTTGCTAGATTGTTTACTTTTCTGTATACACCATATCTCTTATACTTGAAATTCTTAAAATGGAGGTTTGACCTTTTTTAAATGTTTTTCTGGATTCTCAAATCCCCCCCCCCCCCCAATTAATTGCATATTGCATCCGACCCTTTGTATTAAGCACCTAAAAGTATATGGCTGTTGATGCTCAGCAAACAAATGATTAAAATCATTGGCACATTCTATAGAATTGTTTCCCCTGTCACTGCATTCCTATTTTGAGGGGGGGGGGCATAAAATGTGAACACCTTGTTTTTTGTTTTGACATATCAATTCCTTATGGGTCATTTAGTGCAGAAATTTGTTCTTTGGAGCATTAATGTAATAAAAAAAATATTCTTTCACAATTGAATACATGGTAGATAACTCTGTTTTTGTGCATATACATGTTTGTGGGTATCTAGGAAATTATAGCATTTTTGCACTGAAAAGCACTTATTTGGAAATTCTTGCAAAAAAAATATAAATGTTGGATTTTAATTAAATTTTCAAAGCTTATTCACAAATGAATTAAATTACTTTTTTTTTTTTTTTTTTTTTTTTTTTTTTTTTTTTATCTGCTAACCACCACCCTAAGACGCACTCACAACTTAAGTTTAAATTTTGTCTAGCTTCATGTTCATTTTAAAAACAGAACTCCTTGAAGAACTTAAATCAATTTCTTTTTGTAAAACAGGGCCCCCACTTACTGAAAATCTGATCTGAATTGTAAAATAAAAAATGCAATAAAACTAAGACATTATTTAATCAGGAAAGCTTATATGAATAAAATATATCATGAACAATATAAAGTAAGAATTTTTTTTTCTGTAAAAGCTTAGTTCGAGTAAATTAATTTAAGAATTCATTTTAAACTTTGGCTATTGTTTTCTGTGGCAGTACATTATAATAAAGGAATGGATAAGTAATATTTTGATGTAATTTGACTTTTTTTTTTTTTTTTTTTTTTTTTTTTTTGTCTATCAGTGTTTTGATATTTAAAACAAAAAAAATTGTTGACATACTTTTATCAGTCTATGGCTTTCTGAGATGCAGTCGACTTTTTAATCCATCAGACTGTCTGAAACCTGACATCTCAATAAAATCATCAATGGGCTGGTACACACATTGAAAGTGACGTCCTGCCATGGGTTGATGTAAGAGTGGGCGCTAACATTTACCGATCTTTTTCCTTCACCTGATAATCGTATATATTTGTCTCATTGACAAATGAAAGAGTTGCCCCCTCAGAAATGCCATCAATATTGTTTCTCTTTGCTTTTCGGAAAGAAAAGCAAAGAGAAACAAATCTTCAAACACGACTCTACAAATTTAAATTCTGGGTATTTGTTTTCAAGTTGAAAGAAACGAATTACACAAATCCTTGCAAAACAATTCCACAAAAATGTTTAGTTTTTAAAACCGAAATAGTTGCATTAATGATAAAAAAAAAAAAAAAAAAAAAAAAAAAAAAAAAAAATAGGGTCTGTTTAATGAGTCGGGTATTTTTGTGAACATGTGTAATTTTTCCAGCAGTCAGCAAATGACTACTATTTTTGTTGACATGACTATTTTACTTAAAAATTGCAAGAAGTCGTTCAATAAAATATGTGAAAGGTGTACATAGTCAGTCTGTGTACAAAACGACCACCCTGGTCAAAGGTTTACTGAAAATCAACTTACTGTGACTTATGTTGATAGAAAAAAAGAATAAGCTCGATGACACTAAAGTTACATTTGATAAACTCTTAATTTTATTAGCGTTGTAACTTACAAAAGGTTACTGGATGAAGAATAACCAAAACTGAAGTTGGAAATGAAATGCTAATCTTGTGGCGTGAAGCAGGTAAACTACTGCTAGTGGTGGACTACTTAGTATATTACCCACCTCCCCCACCACTTACAATAGTGTCCAGCATATTTATGAGGATTGGGACCAACTCTGTGTTCATAGGTATGATATATAACAATTGGTTAACCCTAGAACACTAACCATCAAAGTTACACAACTACTAACCATAGGTATATCATACCCGATTTTGAAAATATCAAAAAATTAAATATAAATCTTTATTTGAAATATTTTACATGCATGCACTTCAAACTTTGTACTTTGAGTTAATGTCTTTCAGCTCCTATTAATATTATTTAGGTAAGAAAATCAGGTACTGAAAATTGTAAATAAAAATAGGAAAATTAGCACTGGATACTATATACCCATGGTTTGTGTTCTAGGGTTAATATTTTCCCCAACTTTTTGAATATTTATTTTTAGGAGGGAGAATGTTTGATCATTTTCTGGAGTGATATTTTGTAGCAGACAAACCTGTTTTTTTTTTTTTTTTTTTTTTTTTTGTTTTTTTTTCTCTCTATCTCTATCTCTCTATCTCTCTCTATCTCTCTCTATATCTCTATCTCTC
>OZ010614.1:4123988-4136488 GCA_963932145.1 Acanthosepion lycidas | reverse complement strand
ACTCTTGCGATTTGCCGTGTCTAGAAGTCAGGATACCATGTTGGCTTGTCTGAACTTGCTTTTCTGTGTCGACACCAAATAGTTTGAAGTTTTTGCCTTACCTATATTGTTTTTTTGCTTGATATTATTTCATTTTTGCCTTGTTCCTTTTTCTTTTTATTGCAAACTTTAATTCTATTTGTTGGACAATTGTTATTTATCTTGCATTTAACATGGCTACTCCACATGTGCTAGACAATTTTTCTCTCCAGAATCTTAGATATTTATAAATCAATTCATTCTTACTTTGAATATTGCTGCCACATCTGGTCTCGTGTGCCTGCTATATCTTTAGGGATTTCTGGTAAGATCGAAAGAATCTGCAATGTTATTAACCCATAACATGGCTTCCTGTGACTTTTCTATAAATACTTTCATGGTAATTGTTCTGATAAACTTTCTGCTATGGTATGTAGGCTCTGTGAATTTAAGTACTAGATTGGCGCCAAGGTCTCGTCGTTTTAGCATGGAAATGGCTAGATGTAACCATAAGTTCTATGCAAACAGAAATAGTTTCATCTATTGCACTTTTCGCCTGTGGAAATCTCTTCAGGCTTCTTTTGCATTTAAGTTTTTGAAGATCAATTATTTTCTGTCTTGTTCTTTTGTTGTCCTCTCTCTCCTTCGTAGTAATTTTTCTCATTCTCCAACACTCTGTCCCCTCCACCACCACCACCACGTTTTAGCAGCTTTATTGCCTTGCTTGCAGTAAAAGGATTAAAAACTATGAATAATTTGATGCTATCCTGTTTGATATTACATGGCCATTATTGAGTCATTGTGTATAAAATCCCATCTATAATATATCTTTTTTTTTTTTTTTTTTTTTTTTTCCTCCAGATGCCCAAAAATTTAAAGAGAAATTTGAAGAAGCAAGGAAAATTGTTTCAAAAGCTTCAAGTGATGACAGTGAGTACTTTGTGTTATTTCTTTTTCTTTGACTGTTCTTTCATTTGACAGGCTCAACAGGTGCAGCCAATCCCCATCTTGTACCACCTATGGGCATGCTTAGAAATAAGAGAGGGATCTATTTTCATAGAAATAGGATCATATAATAATTGTTTGTCCCTCCTTTCATTAAAAGAAGGTAAGATGGTGTTTAACGTTAAAATGAAAAAAATTGTCAATTTCAAATCTTTTTATTTGTACCTCCTTACTTAAAATAATGACCAGTATTCATATTTACAACTGCTATCAAATATTTTAATTTCAAATATTTGATGTGATAGTGAAATCTTTATGGATATTTTGTCATAGAACTCGCCATGAACTTATTCAATCATTAACTAAAAAATTAAGATTCATCAAATTTCCAAAAAAGGAAATCCCATAAAATTTTTACAGGCTGGTTCTATTTGCTTGTTTTAACTAATTTGCCAAGTTTATTTATATATATATATGTGTGTGTGTGTGTGTGTATATAAAGAACAGTAAGATATATAATCCGTTGTTCTTGTAGATATTTTTATTTTTACAAAATGATGCTCAATGTAAATTTACAGAGCATTAATATTATAAATTGATTTAAAATATAGCTTTTCTGCTACACAGTTCTAACCCTGTTTCAAAAATGGAAGGTCCAAATTTAATTTTGTAATTAGACATTAGTTCCATTTCATTCTCAAGCGAATATATATATATATATATATATATAAACAGGATGGCTGTGTGCCTGTGTGATACCTTTTCACTCAAGATCCATCCAACCGATTTTGACCAAACTTGGCCGATACATTGTACAATGTAAGATATTTCCTTAGCATAAAGAATCAAGCAATCTAATACAAACTTCAGTTGTGGCCAACAATAAGTTGGTTGTTTAACAGTCATTTAACTTGATAATTGAGTCCACCCATTTAGTGAAAACACACGTAAATAGCAAAAAATGGCAATTTTTACTGGTTTCTTATTTTTCGTTGATTTTTTTTGACCAATTGTCATCAAACTTCACACTTGCTTTATAAATGTTTCCTCTTTTAAATCCCTGATACCACATTGACAGATTGAATTTCAAAAACTCCAAAATAATTGGTCTTGAGTGGGTCTTCATATTGCATGTTTTACCCCTTCACGTCCTGGGTTAACTTTGATTGAATAAATGCAGACTACTTCTGTTATATCAGTAACTACATTAATTCAGAATGTTTTTGTAATGAAAGTACTTTAAAGTAATTGAAGATAGACTCTGTTAGATGTTGTTTTTGCTCCATTCTAATTGAATTCTTTTTCTGATTGATATGGCCGCTAGTTGTAATTAAAGTTCGTACAAGATTGACTATTCGTGTAATTTCTCCAAATCTGTAATTTTTCTAACACTATTAGTATTGCAAAGAATTGTACAAAAATAACAAAAATTACATCACTTATAGGCTTTCAACAACAACACATAAAATGGATAGCACCTGTAAATCAGGAGAATGACATAATTGACATATTGACATTCCACACTACTTTAAAAAAAAAAAAAAAGAAAAGTTAGTCATTATTGATATTAAATAGTGATTTGTCTTGAAATTTCAAATGACATTACCACTGTATTGTCAATGTTCCTGTAGAAGAAATAGTTTCTTATAAATTTGATATTTGGTAGAAAATAAAAGCTAAAAGTTGGTACTCATAATTTTCTATGCAAATCAACTATTTTGGACATCATTTTTACCTGTGTTCCAAATAGTCTAGATGCCTTAAGACCCTTAAGAATGCTTTTTTGCATGGTCTTCAAAATGAACTAAACTAAAGGAACTAAATCAAGGACATTAAAAATAAAGATTCCACTGTATTATTTCAATTTTAAATACATGAAGTTGAAATAATGAAAATAATTCACTATGTTTACATTAAGTAATTATCAATGTTCAAATATATACACAAATCCTTGCTGTTCCATATGACATAGCTACCTTTTCTTTTTTTTTCTTTTTTTTTTTTTTCTTCTTCTTCTTCTTTACTCTTTTTTCTTTTTTGCCCTTTCTCTTTAGGTATTTAATGATACATTTAAAATGTACAATTAATGCTGTGGTTGATGGTTCAATATTAGAAATCAGCATTGCTGATTTCAAATTCATTGCATTCATTTATTGCACAAATATTCTTGGAAATTTATGAATCTTTTTCTCTTCTTTCCCACCAACTATGGGTTAAATAGTTGGTGGGGAGCAGATTGAACTGTCTGGTTATTTTTAGTAATCAGTCTTGATGAGGAACTCTGACTTTAAAACCATATGTATCCCTGGTCTGGTGATGCACATGACATCCAGCCATTAGGAAAGATACTCGGTTTCACAACTAACTGATCTGAAGTTGTTCCTTTGTCTGCTTGTAGGGGTGGGTGTAGTGGTTATCCTTCCAACCATTCTGATGTAGATATCTAATGTTGTTCTGTTCTACTTGCAGGTGATTCTGATGAGCAGTCATCCCTCACAGAGAAAATTGGTGACCTTAAAGTATCTTCATCTAAAGAAGAGAAAGTTGGGGAGACGAAGCTGACAGAAAAGGCCTCCTCTGAAGGAGGTGATGGTGACAAGAAAACCTAGCTGCCCAGTTCTCTCTCCCCACTCCCAAACACATCTTGCTGTTTTTATTATTTTTTTTTTTTTTTTTTTTTTTTTTTTTTTTGGCTTTTCCCAACCCCTTCCGTTCTTCAATCTCTTCCCTTTAACATTTGGTTCTGTTACCTGGTGCTGGATGACGGTGGTCAGTCCAAGCCAATAGCCTTCTTTCAGTATGTATATTACTACTACTTTGACCATCTTTCAGCTGCTAAAATCTATGGTGAGGTGGTCCTCACCACCCGACCCCAAATAAAAAAAAAAATAAATAAAAATAAAAAAAGTACTATATTTTGGGTGGGTGACTTCATTGATGAATAAACAAGAAGGAAGAACAGAATCCAAATTCAAATTTTTTCCCCCTCCATTTATTTTCCTGAAGAAACTTTTAAAAATGCATTTAAAAAAAAAAAAACAAGAGGGGGGTATTTGAAATCTTGTGTTTTTACATATATATATATATATATATATATATATATAATAAACTGTGTGTGTGTGTGTGGGAGATGTATGATGTATGTTTGAGAAAAAAATTTTTTTTTTTTCTCTTCCTCACCATTTTGGCTAAGACTTAAATATTGTCATATTGCATAGCTTTTTTTATTTTTTTATTACCTTAAAATTTTGGGGGTGGCTAAGAGACATGGGAGAATAGTATTTTCACAACTGCTTGTTTGTATCTGTTCCCTCTATTTTAGTACATTAGACACATAAGCCACTGTCTGAAAATTAAGTTACTTTCGATCCTGGGCGTACAAAAAAAAAAAAAAAAGTGAGAGAAACCCGTGTGGGGTGCTGGATAAGAAGTGTTGTCTTTGGCTTACAAATCAATCACTGCTTTGGGTTAGCCTTAGTTAAGGGGGAATAGGCTTTTATCTTTTTTAAATACTATCAGTTCATAGTGGCTTTCTCCTGTTTGGCCTTTACTCTTTGTGGGGGGAACTAGATTAGTCTCTTTTTATTTTTATATATATATATATATATATATATATATATATATATATATATATGAAAGAAATTTCAGATATAATAAAAACACCAAGAATAATTTTTTATTGTATATTTGGTCAAAAGGCCTACTTAATATACAATGAGTATTATTAGTTTTTTTTTTTTTTTTTTTTTTTTTTCCTTATTATTGGTTAAGTAGTCTGGTAGCATTTGGGTATCATAATTTTCATTGATCTGTGCAGAATTTGATAATGTGTACATATCTTGTGGGCATTTTTATTTCTGTCTGTTATGTTGATTGGGAGATGTTTTGTGTGCAAGTGAAATAGTTTCAATGACATTGCTTGTGGGTAATCTGATCTTAGATTCTTTAAGTTTTGGATTTTCTGAAAGTTGGTGATCTGTTTTTAATTATGATACACGAATGCAGAAATTATACACAGTCTTCTACACAAGACAAATACATGAAGTCTACTTAACAAAAGAAAACACAAAACTATATATATATATATATATATATATATATATATATATATATATACACACACTGAATGAAATTTTTCTTCCATATTTAATTTCTGTTGAAGCTTAAATTTAACATGTTAAATTTAGACATTTCCTATTTGTTTCTTATGCTATGATTTGACGGCTCTGATCCATATTTGATCCCAAGTCTCATACAGTGCAACAGAAATATCAACCACATTTCAAATTGTCTCCTGTGATGCTAGTGGATTTAGCTCTATGGCAGTGGTCTTAATCTCGCTGATGCCTTACCGTTATCTGGGATGTATTTCTGCCACACACACACACACACACACACACACACACACGTTAAAGATCAAATATGGATCAGGGTCTGACGAGGTGATTATATTATATTTTATATAATATATAGGGGGAGGGAGGCTCTGACTAAAAAAATACCTCTATATTTTTCATGGGGGTTCATTAACATTGTTGGGCAAAGCCAATTTTCAGCTACAGAACACTTTTTCTCTCCAGCCACCACATTTGGGTGTGCATTTTTTTACCAGCATGCACCATCAAGAGGGTGACCAACTTTTACACATCTTAAATGATTGTCATCATCAGGTAAATATCCATGTATGCCCATCTTTGTCTGGCCCGAACAGTCATTTTCAGCTTTTGTAATTCAGCAGATCCTGATTGACTTGTTCTTTCTGTTTTTGTATGAGCCTCTCTAGTGCCCAATGTGGCACAAACTTTGATCCTCTCTACAAACTGTTTCCAACACATTGGAGCCGACAGTCAGCTTCATGACACCATTCCCTGGTTGTAATCTGCTGGTCTCTGACAATGAACTGATCTAGCTATATGCACTGTTGTCCAGAATATGGATTGTCATGCACATTTTTTTTTTGGGGGGGGGAATCACAAGGATGCAAATCTGGATTGTAAGGAGGAGCTGAGACTCTTGCAATGGTGGTGGTGGGGGGGTGTTATGTCCCAAACCCCAGCATAGGCAGGCACAGTCTTGATAAATGTACTGTTAACAGACTGATTTAGTGTTATCACACTGCTAACTAAAATATCGAATGAGTATACGCCCACCTGTGCATCAAGGTCCCCTCTAATTGGTTGCCAATGAAGACATTTTTTTTCTTTTATTGTGTGGTGTAATTCATTGACTTAGTCTGTACTTCTGTATCAGATGTCATTTTTGACAAACTGTAATAAGGCAAAGAGAACTGTGTTATAGGCAGGAAGGTTTGACCTCTACTGCCAACATCTCTAAAAATAGAGAGCATTATTGGAATGGGGGTTCAGGAAAATACCCCCAGCTGTTTAACCAATAATAGGTGTCCCTTCATCTTTGAAACCTTATTCTTCATCATTTCAAAAATGGTTTGCAGAAAGGTCCTCTTTTGAAAACGCCATCAGCTACTGTGTTAAATTAAATTCTCTTTTAATGTTTCAATAATGAGTTTTTTAGCTTTGGAAGTCCAGATCCCTCAGTTTTATATTCTGCCTCAAATCCCCAAAATGGGCAAACACAGTGATGATGAATGTAATGTTAACAGGAATTGATTTGGTGGGGCATCTCGCTGCCAGGTGAGAGTCCTTTCTCACATGTGCAGTAAGGTCCTCTCTGATTGGTCACCAGGTGATATTGCAGGTTTACAAGAACAAATCTTGAGACGTTCAAAATAACTGGATACTTTATTGGTAGATTGTTTCATGGAAAACAAACTTATTTCTATCAAAAAGTTGTGGCTGTTTAGTTTTTTTTTAAATTGATTTAAACATTGATTCTCACTCATCAGCACAATTTTTAGCCATATTTATTAACATGAAAATACATTTTCAGACTGTGCTGTGCAGCATTTGAAGAAGTAGACAAGTTTTTCCGGTGTCTTGGAAAATTGTATGACGCTTCAATTTCTCTTTTTGTGGGAGGGGATTAAACAAAATAACTCCTGAATCTTTTTGTATAGCCGAAGTTTCTGTGTGAGAGCGTATTGAATGTGTTAGTGGCAGAATTAATGCAGAGAGTATATCAAAGAGCTATGGAGGCTAAGGCAAACAGGTTTTATATTATGTATGATAAAATATGGTTTTAAAGGATGCTATATTTGAGTAAAAGTGCTAAGTATCAGGGATAGAGCATATGTAAATAAAGAGCAACCTCAGTTCTCCACCATAATTTCTTCTGAAACTCTGTTGTAAAGCTGAATTGTTTGAGAACCGAATCAAAGGGCTAATGGAGGGAGAGAGAGAGAGAGAGAAAGCCACAGTACAACAAACAAATGTATACAACATGACGATCAACTCTGAAATGATTCCATTCGGGTTAACTTGGTTTGGCAATATTCGAGAACAGAAATTTTGTTCAATAACCGTGGCAATTTTCTTTCCAAAAACCAATTTGTTAGAATTGTGATATGTTCGAGAACAGAGGTTGCTCTGTATAAAAGTGGGCACTGAGGTCAATGGCTGTTGTTCATTCAATCTTCATGTTGGGGGGAGGGGGGTAAGAGATTGGCACACACACACACGTGTGTGTGTGTGTATATATATATATATATATATATATATATATATATATATATATATGTGTGTGTGTGTTGGGGCAGCAGAACATTAAATATAACAGGCAATGAATGTCTATTATGTTTGTTCACGAGCCGTTATAAAATTTGTATGGTTGCTTTAATTTGGGGGAAAATAGATAAGAATTATCCAAATTTTGAAATTTTTTTTTTTAAGCTGGTCCTTAATCTAAGTGTTTGACTAACATGAGCCATCTTCAGTGGTTATATGGACATTTAAACAAAGATATTCATCAAAGATTATGTTCTGTTATGTTTGCATAGAAGATTGCTATCTGTTAATCTTCTATGTCAAGATAATATAATCTTTGGTGAATACATTTGTTCAAATGTCCTTATGACCACTGAAGATGACTCCTGTGAGCCGAAAGCTTAGATTAAGGACCAGCTTAATAAAATATCCAAATGTTGGACAGTTTTTGTCTTTTTCACCCCCAAATTAAAGCAACCATACAAAGTTTAGAACAGCTCATGTTTAGGCATTCATTGTCATGTTTAACTATAATATATATACATACATATATTTGCACACTGGTCATTTGGGCGTTACAAGGTGAAATATTTCAGTTTAAACCTGACCTTGCTACCTATAATGCCCTATTGACTAGCATATATGTATAGTTGGGCCACCGCACATGGCCTGAAGAATGAGACACTGTTGCCACTTGGTGTTGGCATCAGTGTCCATATATAATTTTCAGAAATAATCTTGTTCATTTTCAAATTGATGCCTTGTCTGAGTTTCTCTTTAACATGTCATAAAATCCTAAGCAATTCAAGCAGTGCATACTGTGGTTAGATCTTTTCTGTTGTTAAACTTAATGACACTGACTTATGCTGTTTAGGGTCAGAAAGTTCAGACTTGCTCTCAACTATTCTCCTGATAATGTTGCTCTCATCTTTACTCAGAAATCTATTTTGCTAATTTAGTCGTGTTGCCTAAAATGGTTGAATGGCAGCTGCTTTCAACTCTTTCCCCTTGTACTAAGAGTCTGTAACGGTAGACTTGTGTCCTGGTGCTTGGAAGTAAGACTTCGTCTTTTGACTTTCTGTGAGTATACAGAACAAGGGGTGGGGAAGCTCTTATGCCTTACATCAAATTCCGGTAAACAATTCGACATTCAAAATTTTCTTTGGCCATTACTATTAATTTTCATCTTTTTAAAACAACTCTTCATTCAAATGCACTTTTTTTTTTCTTTTTCTTTTTTTTTTTTTTTTTCTTTTTCTTTTTCTTTTTCTTTTTTTTTTTTTTTTTTTTACTTGTCAAAAGTTATTACTGCTTCTATTTTTCTTTTTATATTTTTTTTCTTTTTATATGCATTCAAATCAAGAATGCCCAAGATTTTTTTTTTTTTTTTTTTTTTTTTTTTTTTCCCATAAGGGAAGCTTGACTTCAAGGACTCGCACGATTGTGAAGAAAGATACAAACCTGCTGACCTCTGTCATAATGAGCATTGGCGTCCCTTTGGAGAATAAACCAGGAATATAAAATTAATTCTTTGCTTTGTATTTCCTTTAGGGGAAGAGAGGGCGTTTCTCTCTTGCTCTCTTATCTGCTTACATACACACAGGTGTGACCTCTTCTGTTACAGTTAGCCTGTAGATGGTTAACAGCAAAGGTGAGAATTTGGGCAGTGCAGACTTTACATGGAAAATTTTTTTTATACAACGTGGTGGTGTAATAGATATTTTTTAATGTTTGAAATTTTGAAACTGCATAAAGTTCATTCCACAAAGCAATGACACCAACCCAATACATCAACAATCGAATCTCCTGTTGAGTTGCTTCTGTGTATAGCCTCCCAGACAGTAATGCCTCTTAACACTTTTTGGCAGCATAAAACCTTCATCTCTGCTTGGGCTGCTAACTGCAGGATTTGCACCATTCGATAAATTATTGATCTCTCTCTTTTGCGCTCTCAATAAAACATTAAAATTAGGAGATATCACACTTCTCGCCTGTAGAACATTCCCTTTTCCTGTTATCCTGATAGCTATAATCTCTAACTATTCAAATGTAATGTCAATCGACATCTCCAGTTGCCTTGATCTATCCGCTATCCTTCTCGTCCTTTCCTCTATCATACCTATCTGCTCTTGCTCCAAATCCTCTGTAACCCCTTGCGTGCTAGTGGCTTCCAGCCTTGCTTGGGGTGAAATGCTTAAAATATATTATAAAAATGCTTTCAGGTGAAAGTTATATTTTAAACCAATTAATTCAAATACAGCCATTTCTCAATTTGGTGTAGGTATTCTTCCTCCTAGGGGTGATGCCTACCTTAATGAAATTATTAAAGTGTTAGAGGCTGAAGACTTTTCATCTGTTAAAATGCTTTGATCAATTCATTTAATGTTTCTTCCTTGAGAGTTTTTGGAAATGGACCTGTGGCTAAGTCTGTTTTTCCTGCACTCATCAAATTTTTCATAGCCTAAACTTCATATCAGTTCCTGTTCATAATCATGAATCATTTCCCCTCCAAAACAACCTTCACTGAAAATGTCAAATTAAATCTTCACTTACCATATATACTCGTGTATCATGCGACTTTTGAAGCTAATCTTAAGAGAGCTTGCATCATACACAACATATAAAATGAACATTGACCAAACTATACATCCATTTACTGTAAATTACAAACTAGGCTTTCAAAAGTTGCATGATACAAATATATCCAGTAATGGAAAAAAAGAAAGAAAATGGAGATGGTAGAAACTGGGGAATCAGTTTTGTATTATTTAGTATTAAACCCATCCCTCATTTCTTATGCTATCCCTTTCTATAATCTAGACAAGCTTATACAGCTGTTTTGTTATATAAACCGTATATACTTGTGTATCATGTGGCTTTTGAAGCTAATTTTAAGTGGGTAGCATCATACATGAGATATAAAATTAGCATATGTACTGCTGACTTTGGCTATGCCATTGGCAAAATTATATATCTATTTACTGTATCAAAAAGTGCAGCTGTATTTAAAATAAACATGATTTTGATAATACTGATGTTTTACTTAACAATATTAATGCATATAATATTCACATATTACTATCATAAAATACAAACAACAAATATCTTTTCCATTGTTTATGGCTGTATGTGTTTACGCAACAAGTATAGCATTACTAACGATACTTTTGTCATTTTCTTTTGAACTTAACTAAAAGATGGAGGAAAAGAGGTTAGTCTATTGTAAATTTGTTGCTCAAAAAGAACTCATTATACATGAAATAGATGATAAAATCATTTTTACTCTCGAAATCCTCCAACAGGATTTGGCATATTGGTCCTCTTCACCAGTTGAAAAGTTAGTGTTGCCTTCAAGTCTTTCCTGGTCGTTCAACACCCGTGGTTGATCAATGAAATGATTGCTTAGATCCAGACCTTGCCTTATCCCACATTGTGATTAATTTTGATCACAAGGCTAGCAAGGAACAAAATGCTGTTGGGTATCTTCCTATTGGGCTGGTCCAAGTGGAATGAAGATGCAAAGAAAGAAATAACTTGAAATCTAGTAGTTCTCATGTGGACAGTTATCAACTCAACCCACTCAAGTTAGATGTGACACTTTTGCTGGCTTGGTTAAGTTTGGTTCACGGCTGATGTCAAAGGCTCTTGTGTGGCAGATAGTTGCGTGCGTTCATTTTTGTCCGGTGTCAGGAACAAATTATTGACATTCACCCAAAACTTGCGTGGGCAATAACATGGAATTCAGTATTTCACGTAATCTTCCAACACGAACCACTTTCTGATGTTTGGGTTCTGAAAATTACATTTCCAAATTGGGAGATCCCCACTTCTTCAAAAGTAGTGGTCACAGGTATTGATCCTCACCAATAACTTCTTCCTTCTCTTATTGACATTTCACAGTTGGTGTAGGCAGCTCCTCACCTCTCTGTTTCATCTGCACCTGCCACTCCTTGACCAGTGCTCCTCGACTGCTTGGCATGGCTCGACTCTAAGGTCATTAATCAAAAGAATTATTTCAAACCTGTCGGCCCACGTGAAATTCCATAGTTCAGAATTAGACACTGACCATGTGGTTCACTGCCAGGGTCTTCCCACAAGGAACATTATTATTAGTATTATAATATAATAATAAAATCAAATCTTACCAGTTTCTCTACCTCTGTTTTTTGTGACCAGTACTTTTAGGGATGGCTCATCAATCATTTATCAAGAGAGTTGTTTCTTGCTAATTAAATTTTTTTTTTTTTTTTTTTTTTTTTTTTGGCAAACCAAAATCTTCAATCTTTCTTGCGGTCTATCCATTGTCACAGTAGTATATCTGAATTAATTTTGGTCTTATCAAATTCTTAAATGAAAGTTGTCTTGAAAGTCCACTCTTCTAGATCTTTTTGTATAAATGCTTGTGTTCCCCAGGGCTCTATCCTTGGACCTAGATGGTTTCTAATTTTCCTCAGTGACCTTCCTGATGTCATCAGTTCTCAACTCTATGCTGATGGCACAACTATTCAGACTGTTGTCTTGTGTCTGATCAGTTTGATAAGATCAAATTGACTGCTGATCTAAAAAAAAAAAAATGACTTGCAAAACAATGTTAACTGGGGTAAGGAATGGCTTTTTTGCCTTCCATCAGCATGGCTGATGCTAACCTCCAGCTGAGTGACTAATTACACCTTCTTGGACTAAAATTTTCCTCTGACATAAAGTGGAAAGATTACCTTGTATCAAGTGCTAGGTTTCTTGCTAGAGTAAATAATGCATATTTATAAGTTTACCCTTTGTCCATGTTTTGAATATTTCTGCCACATCTGGTCTGTTGCTTCTGGTATGTATTGAGGGATTCTTGATAAAATACAAAGAATCTACAGGTCCTGGCCTGGCATCTTGGCTTTCAGTCACTTTCCCATTGCCATAACATAT
>OZ010614.1:4108988-4118988 GCA_963932145.1 Acanthosepion lycidas | reverse complement strand
ATACTATATATATATACTATATATATATACTATATATATATATACTATATATATATACTATATATATATATATACTATATATATATATATACTATATATATATATATACTATATATATATATATACTATATATATATATACTATATATATATATATACTATATATATATATATACTATATATATATACTATATATATATATATACTATATATATATATACTATATATATATATACTATATATACTATATATATATATACTATATATATATATACTATATATATATATATACTATATATATATATATACTATATATATATATATACTATATATATATACTATATATATATATACTATATATATATATATACTATATATATATATACTATATATATATATACTATATATATATATACTATATATATATATATACTAATATATATATATACTATATATATATATATATATACTATATATATATATATATATATACTATATATATATACTATATATATATATATACTATATATATATATACTATATATATATATATACTATATATATATATATATACTATATATATATACTATATATATATATACTATATATATATATACTATATATATATACTATATATATATATACTATATATATATACTATATATATATATATATACTATATATATATATATATACTATATATATATATATACTATATATATATATACTATATATATATACTATATATATATATATATATATATACTATATATATATATATACTATATATATATATACTATATATATATATATATATATATATATATATATACTATATATATATATATACTATATATATATATACTATATATATATATATATATACTATATATATATACTATATATATATACTATATATATATACTATATATATATATATATATATACTATATATATATACTATATATATATATATATACTATATATATATATACTATATATATATATATATATATACTATATATATATATATATATACTATATATATATATATACTATATATATATATATATACTATATATATATATACTATATATACTATATATATATATATACTATATATATATATATACTATATATATACTATATATATATATATACTATATATATATATATATACTATATATATATATATACTATATATATATATATACTATATATATATATATACTATATATATATATATACTATATATATATATATATACTATATATATATATATATACTATATATATATATATACTATATATATATATACTATATATATATATACTATATATATATATATATACTATATATATATATACTATATATATATATATATATACTATATATATATATATATATACTATATATATATATATATATACTATATATATATATATATACTATATATATATATACTATATATATATATACTATATATATATACTATATATATATATACTATATATATATATACTATATATATATATATACTATATATATATATATACTATATATATATATACTATATATATATATATACTATATATATATATACTATATATATATATACTATATATATATACTATATATATATACTATATATATATACTATATATATATACTATATATATATATACTATATATATATATACTATATATATACTATATATATATATATATATACTATATATATATATATATATATACACTATATATATATATATACTATATATATATATATATATATACTATATATATATACTATATATATATATATATACTATATATATATATATATACTATATATATATATATATATACTATATATATATATATATACTATATATATATATATACACTATATATATATATACTATATATATATATATATACTATATATATATATATATATACTATATATATATATATATACTATATATATATATATATATACTATATATATATATATATATATACTATATATATATATATATATATACTATATATATATATATACTATATATATATATATATATACTATATATATATATATATACTATATATATATATATATATATACTATATATATATATATATATATACTATATATATATATATATATATACTATATATATATATATATATATACTATATATATATATATATACTATATTATATACTATAAAAACAAATCAACCTTTAAGGATATTTTTTTTGAAGTAACTTTAATCTTGTCTAAATTATACAAATGGATAGCATATACAGTAACCAGGGGACGAGTTTAATACTAAATCACAATAGGAAATTTTCTATTATCCTTTCATTTGATTATAAGCATTTTTTTAACTTAGACTCGCATATGAAACTTTTGAAAACCTAATTTTGAAGCTAATTTGGCTACAGTAAATCGATATGTTTTGCATAAAGCTCTGTAAAACATAAGTTCTGGATGTAAATTTTACATAAATGCACATTGTTAAAAGACGTTTGGAAATTATTTGAAAATACGGCCACGTAACGTTGAAAAGCCAGTTCCCCTACGATGACCGAAGTTAAGCAACATCAAGTCTAGTCAGAACGTAGATGGGTCACCGCTTCCTAATACGGCGTACTGTAAGTTTGGGTAATGTCATGGATAATAGTTCGGAATTGTTAATTGGGGAGCCGAGTTCTAATTCCAATCGGGTTCGTTGTATTCAATTACGTGCAAATACTCCTGAGAAAAGTGTGAATCAATCTCTTCACTTGAATCTCTAAAAACATTATCTCCCAAAATAAATGTTGAACAAAAAATATTTAGATTTCTGCATTAAATAACCGATAGTTTGATGTGCCGCTAATCAGAAACAACCAACCCAAAGTTTTCTGTTGTACCCAAATAACTTACCAGGGCGCTGTTGTGGTCACCGGTTAAGAACCAGTTGAGTAGACGATGTTCTGGGAGCACACTTTCTAAATTTGGGTCCATACCAGTATTATGCCATTCAGTAATCTTTCTGGATTGTTTGCCTTCACATCCAAGATACAAACTCTTCTGTAACCATGGAAGGCAACCATAACTCATTGCTGTGTTCCATGAACCAAACTGCCACTTTTTTTTTAATTTGTAACTGTGCGTCATCTCCACCATTTACACAATTTTATTGGTACCAAGAGTCCCAATATCTGCCAAGAAAATATACATTATTTTTTTATATTGTTTTTGATATTTGTTTTGATTAAAAGGTTGAATCAATCTTTAGATATCCCAAAGTATAATTTTGGGGAAGCGAGGACACGGGATTGAGATGAGATAAATAGTTGGAGAATCGGTTTACATGTCAAGGGATAAGTCTTTGGCACTCATGATAATTGCGTACCGGGCCAAGGGTCGATTCATGATCAGATTTATCTATATAAACCAGCGTAGTTATGCTGAAAAGAGTGGTTGGCTGGTTTGTCGTCGAGAGACCGCAATCGGTCGGCATATCGTCGTCACGTGCGTGAGCACCCGCAGGCAACCATTACAGGTCGCAGTGCTACAAAAAGACGGGAGAGAGATTCGGGGAACGAGACGGTTGTCGAGGGAGTCACGAGAGATTTGCGGGAGAGTTAGGAGAAGGAAGACTCCCCTGTTCTGAGAAGTTTGTATGGACAACACCCCGCTTACTGGATCTAAAAACTAACACAGCGTGAGCAGCAAGCAGGACTTGATCAGTTGACCGGTCGAAATAATCTACGGGTACTCAGGGAGCTTACGGCCAGTTACCCCTAAGTTCAGTTCGGACCCAGTGGACATTTCAACCCACAGAGGAAGACGCCGGAGGTTGAGGGGCTGGGGACGAAGTGGTAGACCCATACCATTACACCAACCTGAGCCTTCGATATAATAGGTTGGTGCAAAAATAATGTCGGTTTTTGACGTATTTTTTAACGTAAAAAAACATTATTTTTGCACCAACCTAATAGAATCGATTCATGATTTCATGATGCTTCCATCAAATTCTGTCCCTTTTTAATCTTCTACTGTTAATTTTTGTAATCCTTAACATATTGCAGCCAGTTTCATATTCTTATCTGACAGTAAGTAAGCTGCAATGTTCGACATGTATATTCACACTGAAAACTCAATGCTGTGTTTCATGAACCAATCTGCCATTCTCTTGCACATTTCATATGTAAAGAATCATTAGTTGAGATATTGCTGCTTTTCTATCCATTTAAACCAGTCCGGACATTCACCTCTGAACTCTTTCATCAACAAGAGACTTCTTGCCATTCACTGAATTCTTTCGTCTTTTACAAACCATTCTCTGTAAAAACGGATGTAGCAATACGATACTTAGAAGATAAAAGGAAAAAAAAAAGAATCTATATAAGTCAATTTAATGGCCAGGGTTTCTTAGGAATCTTGTCTCCAGCTCGCCTTTGAATTGGTAAACATAAAATATTGTTAGTGATTTTAGATAATCATAAGAGTAGAGTTCTTTCAAATCCAGACCACCCAACACCTGAATGGGTGGTCTCCTTTTCTGGGACACAAATAGGGGTAGTGGGACCCCAGCCAGTATCTATACAGTGAGGAAAGGACCAGCAGTGAGTGTAAGGGCACTTTTTCCATGGCCGGCAAGATAGTAAGATAGCAGGAGTTCACCTTCCTGAAGCCGAAGGAAAACTTTATATAAATACATACATACAACAATCAATTTCTTGTTAACACTTAATATATTTCAACCTTGAAAATGGCTAAATGTATGGCCGAAAGCGCTCGGAAGAAAAGGACAATTGGACAGTTTTTATATAATTTATCTATTGAAAAGAAAAAAATTATAAGATCACATGAGAAATTGTATAAAAAAACTGAAAGCACCTTGTCCGTCATATTCTGCGAAACGTGCATGAAAGAAGGATTGCTGCTTAAATACAGAAATATATAGGTCTTGGGTATGGTAAAGGACAAGATTACGTTACCCTGATCTATTGTTACCTACGGGTGATCTCTGGATATGATCTACCACCTGTTTGCCTCTGTACTAGGGCTCTTTTTTTTGTGTGTGATAGGGAGAATGGAAAAATTGTAGCTGACGGAAGGTATGCAGGTCGGTACCCGATCAGTATCGGCTGGGTCATCGCGGAGATGGGGTATGATGTTGAAAGACCCGAAACCCCTAATGAACCTCGGCTAGAGACATCACTGATGATGTGTACCAAAGCATCCAACAGATGTATTTTACGAAATATATATAACTATTTCAGTATCGCCCCTAGCTGTGTTTGTCAGGCTTATTACAATTTTTAACAAAATATACACTTACATGTTAAAATGATTCAGGTACAGTAAAATATGTTTTAAAAATCTGTGTATGAAATTTAAAAAAAATATTTTGGTATTTTAATATTAATTGTAATAATTCTATAAAAAAAAACATTTATTTAAAAAAAATTCCAGACATATAAAAAAAAAATGTGGGAACAAAGTCTTTGTCTGTTTATTGCCCCCCTTCCATTTTTTATTGTTAATAAGTCAAAGATGGTAGAGCATATGTCTTTGCTTTAGAGTGCTTATGTATGTCCCTGTGAATTTTTAGTTTCATTTATTGTACGTTTATTATCAGTACTACTGTCTGATATCTTATTTCCTCACTACTACCCCAGTCACACTCCTCACACCAATTCTCCAGTCGACGAGTTTCTTAGATTTTTGCTGAGTCATCCGGAAGATGCATGGCACGAAAAACAAAGGGTTCAATTCGAAATTCCAATCACCTGAAGAAGGCCGAAGCGTACAACGGGCGAAACGTCGTGAATATGGCAATAAATATGAGGACAACAGCCCGATCGATGTAAATAATTTAAATCTAGGAAGTGCTTTGGGAATGTATGACACTGAAATCCGAAGGCGTATTGGGATAGCGAAAAATGCCTTTCAAAAGCTAAGCAGAGTATTGAGAAACAGAAAAACTTCGTTAGAAACAAAGAAAAGAGTTCTAAACTGTTACGTGATATCTGTCCTCCTATAGAGAGCATTTAATAACTGTTGGGATTTGCGTACTTGCTAGCTACCAAATAATCTTATATTAAGCATTGCCTGACTTAAATCGGCAATTTTATTGTACCCAGTGTGGATCGAGTCGACACCACTCAATGTTTGAGTTTCAAGAGGCAAGTAATTTAAGATACCATGTGATATCCCCAAAACAAAATAATCTGACCCTCTCACAAGAGGTACTTTTCGGAAGAGGGATCTTCAGTGCCGAGGCGCGGTTTTAAGATATATATTAAAAATATTTCTGAGATGAGGTATTATGCACACTATTTACATTATTCGGACTATTGTCCTCATCTTTGTCGCCATATATATTACAACGTTTCGGCCGTTGTACGCTCCGGCTTTCTTCAGGTGGTTGGAATGTCAAACTGAACTCTTTATTTCACTCACTGGGGTAGACTGTCCTAGTTCCACGTGCCATGTTTAATGGATGTCAGTTATCTCTTGTTAATTTCCCTCCAAGTTCTCCACTGCCTTAACCTTATTGAACTCACACTCTTTTGGTCCTGTTACTGGATCTAACCAACGCTTTTATTCAGGTTCAGTTCGACATTCCAACCACCTGAAGAAGGCCGGAGCGTACAACGGCCGAAACATTGTAATAAATATGACGACAAAGATGAGGACAATAGTCCGAATAATGTAAATAGTATATTTAAAATAGTGTTATATTTTTTTACGGCTACAGGAGTCAGTCTGAATAGTTATAGGATGTGCAGGTGGTGTAACAGATAGAGGCTCTAAATGAGAAATCGGAGAGCCGGGTTCGCTACTTACTCGGGGAAAAGTATTAATCCATCTCTTCTCCAGCTATGGGTTAAATAGTAGGACTTGTATCTGGAAAAATCGTTAATGTAATATTCACTGGCAAAAAAATAAATAATTATTCTTAGAATCCAAAATATGTTTCAGATTTAAATAAGCACCAAAAGCTTGATACGCCATAAAAAAAACAAAAACTGAATACTTGCAAAATCTGCGCTGTTCGTCAAATATTTCTTGGAGTTATTTTCATCGTCGGTTGCTAGAAATTGGTCGACTGACTCGTGACATAAAGAGAGAGACAAGCAGGCAGGTGGTTGTCGCCCTGCACTACGTGACCCCCCCAACAAAAGGCGATTCAACTGATGGGAAGAGTGTGAGGGAGGGAGTTATCAAATTTCCTGTCCTCATTGTTGTAGATTTGCAGGATGAGAGGAAAGGTCGCGTTTAGAGATGACAGGGGTTAGGGTTTTCTTCCTCTACGGCCCGGGCAATGAACGATTCACAAGGAGGAAACTACGACGACGACGACGATGACAACCAAACTTGAAAGCCAACTTAGGGTGGTGCGCAGACATTTTAGGGTTCACCTCACTTGCTTTCTCTCTTTAAGTTCATTTAGAACTTCTTACTGTCAACCGCTTTTGACATGCTACTTTTTGATTGTCGCTTTTTTTTTCTCACTTTTACATATTTGCTATTCAACAATATCTGTATAAAAGATAAAAAATCAATTCCTTAATATACGGTAATATTTCTTTCTCACTCTCTTTCTATTTTAAGACATTTTTTTATGTTTATACAGTGTAACCCTGATATAAGAGAGTTGTTGGGACCGGAGAAGTCTCTTATATCCGGGTTTGGTCTATTTTGTTTAGGTAAGCATGGATCTAATTTGGGACCAGAGAAAATCTCTCTTATATCCGGGTACACTGTACATTCTTTTTATAGATACAAATATTTATGTAAATGCTCTGTTTATAATAAACAGTATTAACAACATTTACTGGCCTGAATGTCCGAGAAATTTTCATATATATATATATATATATATATATATATATATATATATTAAAGAAAACTCAAAACTGTTGATGGAACCAATGGACAACTTGCCAACAGACCTATTATCGGAGTTCAACAAGAAATCTAAAGAGGAGTCCAATTGCAATCCTAAAGTATGACATTACATCCGTAGGTCTCGGGAAACGGTGAATCTATGCCCGAGGAGTTATGCCCTCTCCAGGCTCTCAATCTTTATTTAGTAGATGGTTTATAGGTATGGTTGATAAAACATCGGCTAATTGCCATTTGATTCAAACTTTATAAAATGGTAAATAATAATGATTTCTTTAGAGTTGCACTGTTTACATTATTCTGACTATTGTCCTCATCTTTGTTGCCATATTTATCACAAAGTTTTTGTACGCTCCGGCATTCTTCAAGTGGTTGGAATTATTTATTTATTTCGCTCGCTGGAGTAGACTGTTCTAGTTCCACGTGCCATGTCTAATAGATGTCAGTTATCTCCTGTTAATTCCCCTCTCCAAGTTCTCTACCGCCTTAACTTCAAGGACACATGGCACAGTGGATAAAGGCGTTAGTTAGATCCAGTGACATGACCCAACAAGTGTGAGTTCAATACCTGGTTAAGGCGGTGGAGAACTTGGATAGGGGAATTAACAGGAGATAACTGACATCCATTAGACATGGCACGTGGAACAAGAACAGTCTACCCCTGCGAGCGAAATAAACGGCTCAGTTCGACATTCCAACCACCTGAAGAAAGGCCGGAGCGTACAACAGCCGAAACGTTGTAATAAATATGGCAACAAAGATGAGGACAATAGTCCGAATAATGTAAATAGTGTGCATAATGCCTCATCTCAGAAATATAGACAGATCCTTAGAGTTGGGTCACATATTTTAATAATTTAATAAATGTTTATAAATTTATGAATAAAAAATTGTTTACATATTTATTTCTTTATAAATTGGTAAATTATAAATATGGAATTGCATCAGTTTTAATTGTTTTAGTTTTTAGAATGTGAATATAAAATTATTCTTGTAAATAATGTTTAATATTTTTCTTGTAAATTTTCAACGGTGCAATTAAATATTTTATGACGTCAGAGAGATAAGAAAATAATCAAAAGATGAAATAAATAAATATTTGTTTTAGTCCTTCGTATTTTCAAAACTTTTACGCGCTTTTTATGAGTGACAGTAGTAGACTATTGTTGTTGCATCTGAACTTGATGACACATTATGAACTACTGTGCATACATAAATGTTATTTTTGCTATGTAAGTAAAAAAGAAAGGCTTACTTTTACTAATTTACTTTGTGAAGTTAAGAAGTATCGAGCCCGATCAGTACTTAGATGGGGGACCGCTTGGGAAACCCAATTAGTATAAGCAATCTCCAACAATCTGAAATATGATTCGGTTTCAAATAATTCACAATGGATTAAAAAAAAAAAACACCAATCATTTAATCTAATTTACTTTCACACACATCTCGATGACAAATATTGAATTTTTAAGAGATTTCTAATTTGCTGTTACGTTTTGTGCCTATAAATGGAGGTTCGATGAGTTCGGGTATGTCAAATGTTTAAAAATACTTTAATACATGTATAACAAGAAATTTATAAATACATTTTCATCATGTTTTATCCCAATTCTAATGAATGGTCGCTTTTTAAACCAATAAATATTGTCGAGGAGTTAAATGTAGTTAAAAATAATAATGGTGCCAAGATAAAAACGCAGCCTAGAATCGCGCGGGAAAATCTTGGACTACATGTGGATCGAAAACCATCGGTAGCCAACTGTGCAGATCGATCCTTGACATTTTAAGAAGTAGGTTTCCGAGGGAAGGCATCTCTTGCTTATAAAACACACACACACAACGTTCCCAGACGTATCTTGTTTGAGAATTCTTTTGCAGTATTCGTTGCTAAATATTTATAGAATCGGATAGAATGGATTATTTTTCAGCTCTACGGAGAAATGAAAGAAAGCGTGTGTGTTCCTTCGCTCACACTGCAAAGGCATCCAATACACCCACCATTTTGACAGAGGACGGTAAGTCCTACACTGAGATCCGTAGACGTATTGAGATGGCCAAGGACGCATTCCAAAAGCTAGGCAGAGAC
>OZ010614.1:4092554-4108788 GCA_963932145.1 Acanthosepion lycidas | reverse complement strand
GGAAAACAACGCATGACATACCTGGCGGGCTTAAGCAAGTGGATGACAGAACGTGGTCTGGGGGAGGTAGCAGAAGGAAGGAAGTTGTTGAGAGCTGCAAGGGATAGGAGGTGGAGAGCCATGATTGCCTACGTCCTGAAAGCACATGGCATATAAAAAGAAAGAAACACATATTTTAGATACCGACAAAAGCGAATTTTAAACTGAACGATCTGATGTTATTTAAATTCAATTTAACGGTAATGGTTTTCTCCAAGATTTTTCCGAAACATTTCCTAAGCCGAAATCTGTTGAACAAGAATAACCGAAGTTCTTTTCCGTAAGACAATAAATGTAGAATCCAATTTTATAACTTGAGAATTTTGCCTGAGACTTTCAAATGATGCCCTGTCGTCACCAAAGTAGCGCCGAGACTATCCAAGAATTCAACATTTTATTTGTTAGTTATGCCTCTTGTTGTAACCTAGAAAGGGTTACTGAATGAGGAATAACCAAAACGGAGGTTAGAAATGAAATGGTAATCTTTATAATATCAACAAAATATAATACTCACCAGCGGCGTGAAGTAGGTAAACCACTGCTAGTAGTGGACTACTTAGACAACAGATTACCCCCACTTAGAATAATATCCAAAGTAATTTTGAGGATTGGGACATGTCCATTAGTGTTCATAGGTACTTGATTCAATGGGGAATATAGGGACCGCAACAACACCTCGCCAACGGATGCTGTTCCGGACGATCCTCTTCAGTTCGACCCATGTCGTGCCCGGCTGCCTTCAACCTCTGCGTGAACACTTCTGCGCCAAGTCTAGTTTGGTCGACCCACTTTTGGCTTCCCTTGTGGATTCCAGTCAAGGGCCTGCCTGGTGACACTAGAAACAGGCTTGTGGATAATGTGGCTGATCCATTCCATTTCCGTTTCTTGATGGCAATCTCAATTGGGACTTGTCTGGTCCTGCCCCACAATATTATATTTGGAGTATACAATGTAAGTTATGGTTTGTGGTAGATTAAGATTAAGATTAACAGATTAAGGCGACTGATACTCACCAACTTTTCTGGGTAATAATGGAAAATAATTTTTTTTCGATATCATTTTATTCGTGGATCTGATTTTAGTCGTTGAACTAAATTCTCGTTTCCTTTCAGGTGCCATTGATCAGAGTTCGAACCCAGATTCAGAATATTTAAGGTAAACAGATCTTATTTTACCCATTTGCAAGATTGGCACAACGTAGTCTTCCTACTCAAATTATGATTTCTTTCATTTGGTCACAGTTTGGTAAGTAGATCTTCAAAGTCCATTCAAGAAACATCAAGAGAACGGCGAATAAATTTAAAAAAAGAGGGAATAGAGAGAAAAACTGGATCAGGAGGTCACAACAGGAAGAGGGATCATTTTGGAGCTAAAGATGTAACTCAGTCCATAAGACGTTTGGCGCATGAGAGAGAAGTTTCACCTATGACAGTACAAAAAGTAGTGAAAAAAGACTTGAAAATGAAATCGTACGTGAATCGTGAGGCACCTTGTTACTCAAGGACAGAGAATTAGAAGTTTAGTGAGGGCGAAGATAATCTTGAATAAGTTGGGAAAAGATCCTGGAATATATATATATTTATGTCGGAGGACGCATATTTTCTATGAAAATTTCTCAGACATTCAGGCCGGTAAATGTCGTTAATACTGTTTATTATAAGCAGAGCATTTACTTAAATATTTGTATCTATAAAAAGAATGTATAAACATAAAAAATATCTTAAAATAATTGTCGGATTGTTCATTTCATAATATATATATATATATATATATATATATATGAACTTTATTTCAATCCTTCATGAGCTTCCGATCCTTAGCTATGATGAACATGTCATTTTCGTTTATGATCGATTTTATTACGATGCTTCATCAGTAGATGTTTGATTTTTGTCTCCAATGAAAACAGAATACATTCATATTTCCCCCGAATATATGTGTTATTTTATTTAAGTTTTTAAAATCTTGAGCTAACACATTGGCGTAGCTAGTGTTTTTGCTACCCGGAGTGGCCCTCACGTTTCCCAACTCTCCCCAGAAGGAATTCAATATTACAATGCACATTAACCCCTTAAAGAATTTTTACCGTTCAGTTGGAGCAGTTTGAGTTTAAAGTCAGCCCACCCGAAAATCAATATTAGTAACAATAATTGGGTGCAACTAAGGCACATCCCTAAATAGGAGCGGGGATAACAATTTGAATGATGGGCGGTTCTGAAAAGGCTCGTTTTCGTGTTCTCAATCTTGTTTCAGCCTCATGTGCAGCAGCAGTTGAAGAAGCGTTTCTCCTCAGCCGTTGAATCCTTTGATCATCATTTTCAGCCTCGTGCACGGAAGCATTCAGGTATGCTCTTCTGGAAAGCCGATGGCTACATTGATCTTCAGACTCGGTGGCTCTGATTGAAGCATCCCAAGAGGCATTTTGAGACAGGCAAACTGAACATTCTAAAGACAATTCATTATCTCTTATACGCATGGCAGATCTGACGGCAATGTTTTTGCGACCTAGGTAAGTTCTTTTCTTTGGTGCCATGTCTTAGGCAAGTATGAATTGTCAAATGGAATTCATGGGGAAATACCAGAAGAGAACGCTGGAAAACTACAGGGATCACTAAGTTCGAATAACTTTACGAAAGGTTAGAAAAATAAATGTTGAGTAATAAAAAAGCAAGCTTACTTATTATTATGGTGAATGCAAGTCAAAAACTGGCAGGACAATAAAAAAGATTAAATTGGGTATGGCTATAAGCGACAATGAAAGCAATGCCTTAAAACTGTAGTAGTAGGCTTTTTAAAACGGAAAAAGTAACCTCACTTGAGAGAGATTGAAACTTAGCCAAGAGAAGGGGAATGTGTAATTTGTACAAAACCAGCACCGAAGAATGATCTATCAAACAAAAAAAGTTATCTTTCTATTATAGATAATATTATTGTAGTAATTTAAAGTATTTATTTTTATTAATTTTTTTTGTGAAAGATATATATCCAAGAACAGATAGTAAATAGTAAAACGTTGCTGAGAGTTATAATGGACAGGAAGTAGTGGAGAGCCATTGTCGCCAACAATTTGGACCCAAAACCGGCAATGAAGAATTATCTATCAAACAAAAAAATCATCGAAATTGGAACTATGGAAACGCATAAACAACATCCGATGACACAGACACACATACATTTTGAGAATTATATAGTCAACGACGAAATTATTCGTACACCCATCATTTTTTTAATATTTTGATCTATTTCTCAGAAACTAATGCCCATACGAGGCCAGTTTTTTTCCGTGTTTCTTTTAACGTGGTATTTTTATAACTCCCCACTGATAAATTATGAAATAAAAGTACAATTGTGTTTATTTATTTATTTAAAAAAAAAACAAAAAAAAACTGGGGATATGTAAAGAAACGAAGACGTTTCTTAAATCGGGGAAACTCTAAAAAAAAAGTTTTTTACGATATTAAAAGAAAGATAATCTGTTTCTGTTTATATATCCTCTCTTTTATTTAAAAAGAAAAAAAAATCACATTGTACTTTTAATTCATAATTTATCAGTTTTTAAATATTTATTTCAATTCTAAGAAGTGAGGAGTCATATGCCACGTTAATAGAAACACACTTCGTTTTTCTTTTGACAATGTAAAAAAATGCAATGTCTTTTTAAATTATCTTGTTTTATGTAGTTGAAGTTGTTATTAGCAAATTAGTAAACTAAGAATTAAAATCCGATAAAATTAATTTCACTTTTAAAAACTGAAATATATGTTATCATACTTTTAAAATTCTTAGTCTATTTTGCTTAATAAAACTTCAATTATTTAAACAAAAAAAAAACTTTATATTGTTTTACTACCGTGAAAACTTGTAAATTGAAAAAAAAATGGCCATTTTTGGACTTTAAATAAAGTTTCTGCACTTAAGAAATATATTAATTTTCAGTTTCCTTTTAAATTTCCGTTCGATATTTCCGGAAGAATTTGGAATTCATATGATATCCTTAAAGCATTGGAATTATTTCAATTCATTTATCTATTTTATAATTTATGAAAAGTAACGATTTTATATCCGTATTAAAGCTATGCCTATGTAAGATAAAAAAAAAAAAACACAATTAATTCGCTTATTTAATTTTTTTTCACTAACAGTTCACAGACATGAAAAATCAAAATCAAAGAACTGACGCTAAAATCTAGACTTCTCACATGGGTGTGAAAAAACTTCGTATTCACTAAATTCACTTAATCCTATGTTACATTAAGCCCTTTAAAAATGTTCAAATTTTTTCATACCTTTTGCTCACGTCTTGTAACTTAGTAGGGTTTATCCCCATCAGCTGGCAGCGTGTTTTAGAGACATTTTTTTTATTATTTTTATTGCTGGCTGGTTGGTTTTGAGCCAGCCATATCAAAAACAACTTGGCTTCATTTGTTGAACCCTATCTTCTTCCTTATCGCTGTTTTTTTTTTTTTTTTTTCAAAAATTATTGAAATTATGCTACTTTATTTTTCTTTTCTGAAAACTCAGCACGGACCAAAAGTGCCGCCTGGGGGAGACCGACCCATACTCCCCCACCTAGCCATGCTACTGAACTAACAGGTAATGCAAAACATAATTTGATTATTGTGCATCAATCATGGAGCTACCAAACTTATGAAATGCCAACCCATATACTAAGTTTCATGTCATGGAAGCTACAATATAATATCAGGAAAAATTAGAACTCCTATCAGTCTATTTGCTAGTGGAGTAATGGATAGCGGCTCGGATTGAGGAATCGGAGAGCCGAGTTCGAATTCCAGTCGAATCCATTATATTCATTTACGTGCTAATATCCTTGGGAAAGATATGAATCCTCTTCTTCTGCTAAAACCCCACCCCACCCCCAGCTATGGGTAAATAGCAGGACAGAACGGGTTCTGTAGCCTGGTCTACCAGAAGAAAGAAGTGGCGGGAAAAGATTGCCTCGTCAGTCATATATCGAAAGATACATGATCGCTTAAGCGTGCATCGTGGCACATAATTGACTGACGCTAAACTTGATGATAAGACTTTGGTGTTTGTATTGGCAAGCGTTTGCTTTAGCGTCTTTGCTCCTCCTACTACTACTATGAATCCTCTCCTCCTCTCCCCAGGCAGTTATATGCCACGCTTAGGCGATCATATATCTTTCGATATACGACTGACGAGGTTGCCATTTCTTTCTTTATGTTATTTTGTCATTTGTGTCATTTACACTCGGATTATTTTCCTCATCTTTATTGTTATTAACACAGAGCTTCGACCGTTATGCTCTCTGGCTTTCATCAGGTGCTTATCGATCTGGGTAACCTTCAAGGAATTTCGAACTGAATCCTTTATTTGCTCTACGGCCGTAGACTGTCCTCGGCTGACCACGTCTAAGGATATCTCGTCTCCTGAATTGAAGCATTTTTCGTGAATTTAGTGACAGAGTAATTGTAATCCCTAAGTTATGTAGTACAGACAAACCTCTCGTCAACATGACTAATAGCTGGTCCGTTAAAGCCGATTGTCCATAGATGGGATTATTTTTGAGTTATAAAACCACTATAGTAACTATCAATATTTATGATCATAATGTAAGTACTACAAACATGCATATATGGTAAAAATAAATACATACTTAATATAGATATATTAATCAAAATAACAAAAATAATAAATTTCTAACAGTTACTTTCTCGCGCTAATTTATCGTACTTTCCGTCTTTGTTTACAAGTGAAAGGCCCGCCACCGCCGCCAAGCGGTTACTTTTAGAACTAATGCGACTCGTTCCGCTAAGCCCTCAAATTTTGAAATACATCACTGATGATTTGGAAGTTTTTTTTCCTGCAGATTTTTATTTCTTGTAGATTTTGTCCTTTGCATCCAAAGTCCGTTGATTGGGGGGGGGGGCGCGTAGGTGAGAGATTTGTCTGTATTTGAATGTGTGAATGGATACTGGTACGGAAAATGGAGTCATTGAACATTGATCAAAGTTGGCAGCGTTAAAACACCACTAACGCAACATATCCGACATGCACAGAATGGCGAGCCTGTCTCTTAGAGGCTCACAAACCAACCTCTATCTCATATGACTTTGTCCTCTTGAGGCGGTGTAATGGTTAACAAGCTTGTCTCGTTAGTACAATTACGACTGGGTGAGTGATTGAGTTCGATCACTACCGTGTGCTCCACACATTTACACTTGTACCATACTTAAGTTACGCTCAGACAATCATTTTCGGCACTTCCTCGTGATTTAATCGTTAGCAAGCTTGCCCCGCTAGATCATTTACGAGTCCGTTGATGGGGGGGGGGGGTCCGTAGATGAGAGGTGTGTCTGTAGTGGAAACAAGACGAGCACTAACTGAGCAGTACTAAATAAGAACAGGACGAGATATTCGGTGACATGGAAAGCAGAATGAGGACAATCTACTGCCCTAGATTTTTAAAAAAGTGTTCAATTCGAAATTTTCTGACCTGATGAAGACCGAAGGGCACAACGGCCGAAACGTCGTGATAATAACAAAAACGATGAGGACAATAATCCGAGTATAAATAATGATAAATTCTCATCGCCCATAATTAATAAGATAAACCGATCATTTTTCAAGCCCGGACTATACCAGATGACCCGGTTGGTGAGAGTATAAAATTGGTTACGATTACGTGAAAGGAGAGGCGTTTATATATGTCATGTGACAAGTCGTCAACAGACCTCGGGGTCTGAAAAATGAAAGGGAGGCCATTTGAAAACTCGATAGAGAGGAAGTCGGAGGAGAGATAAAGAGAAAAGGAAACAGAGATTATGATTGTGTGAGAGGGGTCTTAGAGAAAGAGAAAGTACGAAAAAGAGGGAGTAAAAGTTGATGGGGATGGTGTGGAAATATGATGGACAGGTTTTTAATGAACGGAAGGAAGAAAGACAACCACAAAAAGGGGTTTTGAGAAAGCAAAACCTTTTTTTTTTACTTACTAAACTTAGTACTTACTAAACTTTAGTTACTGAATTTGGTACAAGTCCACGAGTATTTTTTGCATTCAGTGAGGTTCGAACTCACTATTCAGAAATAATAGTCAAAGAAATTAGTTTTTTTTACAGAAAGAAGTTAAATGAAGAAAACAATGAATAAAATTCTGAGAAAGAAAACCAATGAAAAATAATGATAATATTCAGGGTTGGTGCAATCTATGTTATCATCCCCCCATTTATGTTACCCCCAATCTATGTCCCCACCCCCAATCTATATTACACCCCCATCTCTACTACATCTCAATTTTCAAGGTAGTATTCATATAAAATATATTCAAATTTTATTGTAACCTAATGATGTACAATAATGGATCATATTCAATATATGTGAACAATTCAAGTGGAAAAATTGAAAATAAATCCAATGTATCTAAATACAAATTAGAGACCTGTCATAATAGATCATTCCATCTTAAATAAATCAAAAATGTGAATCTATGATAATTCCCCACCACCACCCCCTACTCTACTAGTACAATGAGGGTTGGTGCAAGAGTCCCGTGTACTGTGATACATATCCCTGAATCTATGATAATTCCTCACTCCCACCCCCTACTCTACTAGTACAATGAGGGTTGGTGCAAGAGTCCCGTGTACTGTGATACATATCTCTGAATCTATGATAATTCCCCACCCCCACCCCTTACTCGACTAGTACAATGAGGGTTGGTGCAAGTGTCCCGTGTACCTTGATAAATATCCCTGAATCTATGATAATTCCTCACTCCCACCCCCTACTCTACTAGTACAATGAGGGTTGGTGCAAGAGTCCCGTGTACTGTGATACATATCTCTGAATCTATGATAATTCCCCACCCCCACCCCTTACTCGACTAGTACAATGAGGGTTGGTGCAAGTGTCCCGTGTACCTTGATAAATATCCCTGAATCTATGATAATTCACCACCCCAAACCCCTACTGTACTTGTACACTGAGGGTTGGTGCAAGAGTCCCGTGTCCTGTGATACATATCCCTTAATCTATGATAATTCCCCACCCCGACCCCCTAATCTACTAGTACAATGAGGGTTGGTGCAAGAGTCCCGTGTCCTGTGATACATATCCCTGAATCTATGATAATTCCCCACCCCGACCCCCTAATCTACTAGTACACTGAGGGTTGGTGCAAGAGTCCTGTGTCCTGTGATACATATCACTTAATCTATGATAATTCCCCACCCCGATCCGCTAATCTACTAGTACAATGAGGGTTGGTGCAAGAGTCCCGTGTCCTGTGATACATATCCCTTAATCTATGATAATTTCCCACCCCACCCCCTACTGTACTAGTAAAATGAGGGTTGCTGGAAGATTCCCGTGTACTGTGATATATATCACTGAATCTATGATAATTCCCCACATCCACCCCCGACACTACTAGTAAAATGAGGGTTGATGCAAGAGTTCCGTGTACTGTGATACATATCACTGAATCTATGATAATTGACCACCCCCACTATCAACCCCTACTCTACTAGTACAATGACGGTTGGTGAAAGAGTCCCGTGTACTGTGATACATATCCCTTAATCTATGATAATTCCCCAGCCCGACCCCCAAATCTACTAGTACAATGAGGGTTGCTGCAAGAGTCCCGTCTCCTGTGATACATATCCCTGAATCTATGATAATTTACCACCCCCAACCCCTACTCTACTTGTACAATGAGGGTTGGTGCAAGAGTCCCGTGTACTGTGATACATATCCCTGAATCTATGATAATTCCCCACCACCACCCCCTACTCTACTAGTACAATGAGGGTTGGTGCAATAGTCCCGTGTACTGTGATACATATCACTGAATCAATGATAATTCCTCACTCCCACCCCTACTGTACTAGTACAATGAGGGTTTGTGCAAGAGTCTCGTGTACTGTGATACATACCCCTGAATCTATGATAATTCCCAACTCCCACCCCACCCCCTACTCTACTTGTACAATGAGGGTTGGTGCAAGAGTCCCGTGTACTGTGATACATATCCCTGAATCTATGATAATTCCCCACCACCACCCCCTACTCTACTAGTACAATGAGGGTTGGTGCAAGAGTCCCGTGTGCTGTGATACATATCCCTGAATCTATGATAATTCACCACCCCCACCCCTACTGTACTAGTACAATGAGGGTTGGTGCAAGAGTCCCGTGTCCTGTGATACATATCACTTAATCTATGATAATTTCCCACCCCGACCCCCTAATCTACTAGTACAATGACGGTTGGTGCAAGAGTCCCGTGTACTGTGATACATATCCCTGAATCTATGATAATTCACCACCCCCAAACTAGTAGTACAATGAGCGTTGGTGCAAGAGTTCCGTGTATTGTGATACATATCCCTGAATCTATGATAATTTCCCACCCCCACCCCCACCACCTACTGTACTAGTAAAATGAGGGTTGTTGCAAGAGTCCCGTGTACTGTAACACATACTGAATCTATGATAATTCCCCACCCCCACACCCTACACTACTAGTACAATGAGGGTTGATGAAAGAGTCCCGTGTACTGAGATACATATCCCTGAATCTATGATAATTTCCCAACCCCACTATCAACCCCTACTCTACTAGTACAATGAGGGTTGGTGCAAGAGTCCCGTCTCCTGTGATACATATCCCTGAATTTATGATAATTTTCTACCCCCAACTCCTACTCTACTAGTACAATGAGGGTTGGTGCAAGAGTTCCGTGTACTGTGATACATATCCGTGAATCTATGATAATTCCTCACTCCCACCCCCTACTCTACTAGTACAATGGGGGTTGGTGCTAGAGTCCCGTGTCCTGTGATACATATCCCTTAATCTATAATAATTCCCCACCCCGACCCCCTAATCTACTAGTACAATGAGGGTTGGTGCAAGATACCTGTGTACTGTGATACATATCCCTGAATCTATGATAATTCACCACCCACTCTAGTAGTACAATGAGCGTTGGTGCAAGAGTCCCGTGTACTGTGATACATAACACTGAATCTATGATAATTCCCCACCCCCACCCCCTACACTACTAGTACAATAAGGGTTGGTGCAAGAGTCCCGTGTACTGTGATACATAACACTGAATCTATGATAATTCCCCACCCCCACCCCCTACACTACTAGTACAATAAGGGTTGGTGCAAGATTCCCGTGAATTGTAATACATATCCCTGAATCTATCATAATTTCCCGCCCCCACCCCCACCCCCTACTGTACTAGTAAAATGCGGGTTGCTGCAAGAGTCCCGTGTACTGTGATACATATCCCTTAATCTATGATAATTCCCCAGCCCGACCCCCAAATCTACTAGTACAATGAGGGTTGCTGCAAGAGTCCCGTCTCCTGTGATACATATCCCTGAATCTATGATAATTTACCACCCCCAACCCCTACTCTACTAGTACAATGAGGGTTGGTGCAAGAGTCCCGTGTACTGTGATACATATCCCTGAATCTATGATAATTCCCCACCACCACCCCCTACTCTACTAGTACAATGAGGGTTGGTGCAATAGTCCCGTGTACTGTGATACATATCACTGAATCAATGATAATTCCTCACTCCCACCCCCTACTCTACTAGTACAATGAGGGTTGGTGCAAGAGTCCCGTGTACTGTGATACATACCCCTGAATCTATGATAATTCACCACCCCCACCCCTACTGTACTAGTACAATGAGGGTTGGTGCAAGAGTCCCGTGTCCTGTGATACATATCACTTAATCTATGATAATTTCCCACCCCGACCCCCTAATCTACTAGTACAATGACGGTTGGTGCAAGAGTCCCGTGTACTGTGATACATATCCCTGAATCTATGATAATTCACCACCCCCAAACTAGTAGTACAATGAGCGTTGGTGCAAGAGTTCCGTGTATTGTGATACATAGCCCTGAATCTATGATAATTTCCCACCCCCACCCCCACCACCTACTGTACTAGTAAAATGAGGGTTGCTGCAAGAGTCCCGTGTACTGTAACACATACTGAATCTATGATAATTCCCCACCCCCACACCCTACACTACTAGTACAATGAGGGTTGATGAAAGAGTCCCGTGTACTGAGATACATATCCCTGAATCTATGATAATTTCCCAACCCCACTATCAACCCCTACTCTACTAGTACAATGAGGGTTGGTGCAAGAGTCCCGTCTCCTGTGATACATATCCCTGAATTTATGATAATTTTCCACCCCCAACTCCTACTCTACTAGTACAATGAGGGTTGGTGCAAGAGTTCCGTGTACTGTGATACATATCCGTGAATCTATGATAATTCCTCACTCCCACCCCCTACTCTACTAGTACAATGGGGGTTGGTGCTAGAGTCCCGTGTCCTGTGATACATATCCCTTAATCTATAATAATTCCCCACCCCGACCCCCTAATCTACTAGTACAATGAGGGTTGGTGCAAGATTCCTGTGTACTGTGATACATATCCCTGAATCTATGATAATTCACCACCCCACTCTAGTAGTACAATGAGCGTTGGTGCAAGAGTCCCGTGTACTGTGATACATAACACTGAATCTATGATAATTCCCCACCCCCACCCCCTACACTACTAGTACAATAAGGGTTGGTGCAAGATTCCCGTGAATTGTAATACATATCCCTGAATCTATCATAATTTCCCACCCCCACCCCCTACTGTACTAGTACAATGAGGGTTGGGGAAAGAGTCCCGTGTACTGTGATACATATCACTGAATCTATGATAATTCCCCACTTCCACACCCTACACTACTAGTACAATGAGGGTTGGGGCAAGAGTCCCGTGTACTGTGAATACATATCCCTGAATCTATGATAATTCCCTACCCCCACCCCCTACACTACTAGTACAATAAGGGTTGGTGCAAGAGTCCCGTGTACTGTGATACATATCCCTGAATCTATGATAATTCCCCACCCCCACCCCCTACACTACTAGTACAATAAGGGTTGGTGCAAGATTCCCGTGAATTGTAATACATATCCCTGAATCTATCATAATTTCCCACCCCCACCCCCACCCCCTACTGTACTAGTAAAATGCGGGTTGCTGCAAGAGTCCCGTGTACTGTGATACATATCACTGAATCTATGATAATTCCCCACTTCCACACCCTACACTACTAGTACAATGAGGGTTGGGGGAGGAGTCCCGTGTACTGTGATACATATCCCTGAATCTATGATAATTTCCCAACCCCCACCCCCTACTCTACTAGTACAATAAGGGTTGGTGCAAGATTCCCGTGAATTGTAATACATATCCCTGAATCTATCATAATTTCCCACCCCCACCCCCACCCCCTACTGTACTAGTAAAATGAGAGTTGCTGCAAGAGTCCCGTGTACTGTGAATACATATCCCTGAATCTTTTATAATTCCCCACACCCTATCCCTACTCTACTAGTACAATGAGTGTTGGTGCAAGAGTCCCGTGTACTGTGATACATATCCCTGAATCTATGATAATACCCACTCCCATCCCCACCCCCTACTCTACTAGTACAATGAGGGTTGGTGCAAGAGTCCCCTGTACTGTGATACATATCCCTGATTCTATGATAATTCCCCAACCCCTACTCTACTAGTACAATGAGGGTTGGTACAAGGGTCTCGTGTACTTTGATACATATTCCTGAATCTATGATAATTTCCCGCCACGACCCCCTACTATACTAGTAAAATGAGGGTTGGTGGAAGAGTCCCGTGTACTGTGAATACATATCCCTGAATCTATGATAATTCCCCCACCTACTGTACTCGTACAATGAGGGTTGGTGCAAGAGTCCCGCTTACTGTGATACATATCCGTGAATCTATGATAATTCCCCACCACCACCCCCTACTCTACTAGTACAATGAGGGTTGGTACAAGGGTCTCGTGTACTGTGATACATATCCCTGAATCTATGATAATTCAACACCCCCACCCCCTACTCTACTACTACAATGAGGTTTGGTGTAAGAGTCCCGTGTACTGTGGTACATATCCCTGAATCTATGATGATCCCCCACTCCCAAGCCTACCCCCTACTCTACTACTACAATGATTGTTGGTGCAAGAGTCTCGTGTACTGTGATACATATCCCTGAATCTATGATAATTCCCAAATCCCACCCAACCCCTACTCTACTAGTACAATTAGGGTTGATGCAAGTGTCCCGTGTACTGTGATACAACATCCCTGAATCTACGATAATTTTCCACCACCACCCACTACTTTACTAGTACAATGAGGGTTCGTGCTAGAGTCCCCTGTACTGTGATACATATCACTGAATCTATGATAATTCCCCACTCCCACACCCCTACTTTACTACTACAATGAGGGTTGTTGCAAGAGTCCCGTGTACTGTGATACATATCCCTAAATCTATGATAATTCCCCACCACCACCTCCTACTCTACTAGTACAATGACGGTTGTTGCAAGAGTCCCGTGTACTCTGATACATATAACTGAATCTATGATAATTTCCCACTCCTACCCCCCACTCTACTACTACAATGATGGTTGGTGCAAGAGTCCCGTGTACTGTGATACATATCCCTGAATCTATGATAATTCCACCCCCCATCCTACCTTCTACTCTACTTGTTCAATGACGGTTGGTGTAAGAGTCTTGTATACTGTGGTACATATCCCTGAATCTATGATGATCCCCCACTCCTACCCCATCCCCTACTCTACTACTACAATGAGGGCTGGTGCAAGAGTCTCGTGTACTGTGATACATATCCCTGAATCTATGATAATTCCCAACTCCCAACCCCACCCCCTACTCTACTAGTACAATGAGGGTTGGTACAAGGGTCTCGTGTACTGTGATACATATCCCTGAATCTATGATAATTCCCCCACCTACTCTACTAGTACAATGAGGGTTGGTGCAAGAGTCCCGTGTACTGTGATACATATCCCTGAATCTATGATAATTCCCCACCACCACCCCCTACTCTACTAGTACAATGAGGGTTGGTACAAGGGTCTCGTGTACTGTGATACATATCCCTGAATCTATGATAATTCAACACCCCCACCCCCTACTCTACTACTACAATGATGTTTGGAACAAGAGTCCCGTGTACTGTGATACATATCCCTGAATCTATGATGATCCCCCACTCCCAACCCTACCCCCTACTCTACTACTACAATGATTGTTGGTGCAAGAGTCTCGTGTACTGTGATACATATCCCTGAATCTATGATAATTCCCAACTCCCACCCCACCCCCTACTCTACTAGTACAATGATTGTTGGTGCAAGAGTCTCGTGTACTGTGATACATATCCCTGAATCTATGATAATTCACCACCCCCACCCCACCCATCACTCTACTAGTACAATTAGGGTTGATGCAAGTGTCCCGTGTACTGTGATACAACATCCCTGAATCTATGATAATTTTCCACCCCCACCCCCTACTTTACTAGTACAATGATGGTTGGTGCAAGAGTCTCGTGTACTGTGATACATACCCCGGAATCTATGATAATTCCCCCCTACTCTACTAGTACAATGAGTGTTGGTGCAAGAGTCCCGTGTACTGTGATACATATCCCTGAATCTATGATAATTTCCCACCCCCACCCCCTACTCTACTCCTACAATGAGGGTTGGTGCAAGAGTCCCGTGTACTGTGATACATATCCCTGAATCTATGATAATTCAACACCCCCACTCCCTACTCTACTACTACAATGAGGTTTGGTGCAAGAGTCCCGTGTACTGTGATACATATCCCTGAATCTATGATAATTTCCCACCCCCACCCCCTACTCTACTCGTACGATGAGGGTTTGTGCAAGAGTCTCGTGTACTGTGATACATACCCCTGAATCTATGATAATTCCCAACTCCCACCCCACCCCCTACTCTACTAGTACAATGAGGGTTGGTGCAAGAGTCCCGTGTACTGTGATACATATCTTTGAATCTATGATATTTCATCACCCCCACCCCACCCCCTTCTCTACTAGTACAGTTAGGGTTGATGCAAGAGTCTCGTGTACTGTGATACATATCCCTGAATATATGATAATTCTCCACCCCCACCCCCTACTTTACTAATACAATGAGGGTTGGTGCAATAGTCTCGTGTACTGTGATACATACCCCTGAATCTATGATAATTCCTCACTCCCACCCCCTACTCTACTAGTACAATGATGGTTGGTGCAATACTTATAGAAAATCAGATCTAAATCGTAAAATAAAACATAAAACTAAATCATTATTTAATTAGAAAAGCTTTTTACTGTTTTTATGAATAAGATATATTATCGACACTCTTGTCATAAAAAAAAAACATTTTTCGATGAATAATGAATTTTTACAAAAATAGTTTTCAGTTTTAAAATTTTTAATTATGATAATTTCTAACATTTATATTTTTTTTAAATTCCTTATTAATTTGTAGAGGTTAGGTGATTTTGTTATGAAATAAGTCTATATTTACTAATCATAAATGGAAAAGCTTACTACAATCCAACGAAACCCAGTATTTTAAAAAGGATTTTGATTTTTTGTGTGTGTGTGTCTGTATAAACGTTCAATTTTTGTAAATACGGTCTTCCATACGCGGGCTTATCATAAAATAAGAGCGGTAACTACAGTAAATCTAAAATTTATTCGTAATTTTCTAATATTTCCCCATGAAGCCTCTTTTTAAATACCTAAATACCTAAAATTCAATAAAATATTCGATTATTTAGAATATTTCCCTAAATTTGAAAGATTACTGGGTAGTTAAAAGATTATATAAAAAGTGACTTTTATGTTGTATTCGTCAAGTAATTTTTACAGACTGGTGCACTTTACTTAAAAATGCCAAGCATTCAATAACAATAAATTTGTCAATATCTCATAAATTCACCCACCTCCGTGTTAAACATTGCTTTTCTGAGATATTTTAAACTAAAAATAATTTTTGTTTTAATTCACATTAATTAAACTTTAAATCAGTTAATCTTCCTCAAATAAAGTTTCAGAAATGTATATTTTATTTTTGAAAGATTTCTTTATTAAAGAGAATTATTTTAAGACATTTTTTTATGTTTATATGTTCTTTTTATAAAAAATGTCTTAAAATAATTGTTTAACTTTGTCCATTTCATAAAGAGAATTATGTTTTGTCAATATAGACGGTTTTATAGATTTTACTGA
>OZ010614.1:3980054-4085054 GCA_963932145.1 Acanthosepion lycidas | reverse complement strand
AAAAGAAAAAAAAAATGAAAAAACTGTCTTTAAAGATTTTATTTTAGTTTTAGTTCCAAGCTAATGGATTCAATTTAATATTCGCAATAAGCAAAATAATTTGGTGTATTCCAAATCGAATTTAAACTGAATAAAATTCTTTTTTCTTACTTATCACTAAAAAAATCTATAAATTCATCCATCTTGACACATTTATCAACTACAACATAATTCCCTTTATTAAAAAGAAATCTTTCAAAAATAAAATATAGTTTTTTGAAACGTTATGTGAGAAAAAGTATCTAATTTAAAGTTTAATTAATCTGAATTGAAACAAATATTACTTATTTTTAGTTTAAAAATATCACAGAAAACAAAAACATCTTGTAAGTCAGGGTAGATGTTTTTAGGAGATGTTGAATGATTTACGGTTGAGAAATTTAACTAAGGGGGACAATAACGGGAAAAAAATTGATAACGAATACAACGTGTACGTCTTTCTTTTTCATTTTTTTTTTTCATATTTTTAACCAACCACTAATCTTAAAATTTTTAACTATAAACATTCTGATAATTTATTGAATTTTAGGTAAGTTTAAGTCTTACTTACGAAGACGCTTGTTGAGAAAGTGGTAGAAAATTACGAATAAATTTAAAGTTACTTTAAGGTAACTCTCTTATTCTTTTATCGATAATGCCCACCCGGATGTGTAAAACGCAAAACGTTTATAAATACAAAAAAATTTCAAAATTCTTCACTTAGCGGGGGAGGGGGGGCATTGAATTGTAGTGATTTTTTTCCATCTCTGATTACTAAATACAGTTTAAATTTAATAAAAATATCACATACAATTATTGAACTAATAAATTATAAATAATAATATCGTTTATACGCTTATTGAACGATACAAAACAAATGAATAATACAGAATTAGAAAAGATTTGAAGTTTATAATTTATTTTTAGCTAAAATTTAAAAATAAAATGAAAACAATTCATCGAAGTTTTTTTCTTAAAACAATAAACAAGTTTTTTCTCTTAAGACAATATGTTTTATTCATATAAGCCATATCTTCCGATAGATGACTGACGAGGCAGATTTTTCCTGCAGTAGGTTACCATTTCTTTCTGCAGTAGACCAGTTACCTGCTATTTGCCCATAGCTGGAGGGAGAAGACGAGGATTCATTACTTTCCAAAGGGTATTAGCACGTAAGTAAGTGGATTCGACTGGTATTCGAACTCGGCTCTCTGATTCCTCAAACCAAGCCGCTATCCATTACTCTGCCGTACCTCCCTTTATTCATATCAAAAAATTAAAAGCTTTTTTTTTAATTAAATAATCTGTTGCTGCTATTGCGTTTTTATTTTAAGATTCACAACAGATATTCTGTAACTGTGATTTCTGTTTGATCAAAAAATTTGATGATTTAAATTCTCCGAGGACATGTCCTTATAACAAATATAAAAATTACACGAAAAAAAGAGAGGATTTCTCGAAATTTCATAAAATTAAATGAGTTGGGGTGGTCACAGATGTAAAAAAAATAAAAATAAAAACAAGATTTTTACAAAATTCTTCTAAAAATGAAATAATTAAAAAAAAATATTAATTTCCGAATAAGTACTGCAAATTTCATTAAAATCCGACATTTATCCGTTGTTTTGTAAGAATTTCCAAATCAATGTGTTTTAGGGCAAAAAAGACTCAAATTTCTCGTACAGATTTATGGTGACGCGTTCACGCTAGAAAACAAGATTTTTAATAAAAATTTCCAAAGTTCCAAACGGAATTTAAAAAATAATTTTAAAATAAAAGACTTTTCATCTTAATAAAGATTTTTATGGTAATATTTTGCATTTATTATGTTTTGGCCATTTTTCATCATGTATTCTCCTTTTGGTCGATTGTTTTAGCGGTCAGGTACCTACAGAGAATTCCGAACTGAACCCTTTATTTGATCAAATAGGGCCAGACTGTTTTGGTACCGCTGACAATTTCTTACGATGTCGCTGACCACGTACATTAAATAAAGAATTCAGTTTCAAGTTCACTGAAAGACATTTGAATCGCCAAACACCTGAAGAAGGCCGGACGGCATAATAATCGAAACGTTGAGATAACAACAGGAAAGAAGTGTACAATAATCTAAATCAATGATTTCCAACTTGGGGCGTATGCCCCACCGGTGGGGCATGGCAATATTTTGATGGAGCATGCGTAGGCAATGCACCCTTTGGCGTACTATACCAACGTGAGCTCAAATTTCATTTTGCATTATTATTTCATGATTAAAATGATCAAATTATATTAAAAAAATAATCTTACATTCAAATATTTTATATTTCTGCCTTTCAGTTCTCTATTGTATGTTTTGAAACCATATATATATATATATTTAACTGTATTTTCTTTTTTGTTTTTTAATTTTTCTCTTTCATGGACGCCATTGTCTTTGGAGGCTTGTTGAAAGACAAAGTCAATGGCCTTTTAAGCTTCCTTCACGTGAACTGCAGTAAAATTTTGAATATGTAAGAATTAAATATTACAAAGGGACACTAGAATTTTAGAAATACCAAAGTGGGACATGGTCCAAAATCGGTTGGGAACCACTAGTCTAAGTAATAAAAATAATTTCTTTACATTTCTTTACAAAAACTATAATATGCTGAAAATCTTTCTTATTTTCTTTCAACATCGCCATTGTTTGAATCGATAAACAAAACAACAAATTCGATGCTAATCAATGTTCATATGGCAGACGGCAAGGTATAAGCAAAAGCGATTTTTTAAAACATGTTTTTCTTTGTCATTCAATTCCACCGAGCAGGATGCAGGAGAGCAACCCAAACTAGAAGCTAGCAGTCAAAATAGTAAAGTTAAGAGACGAGAGGGGAAGGTGATAGGAAATGAAATTGATGAGGATAGGGTGGAAAGAAAAAGTTTGACCCTTGAATGAAATTATTTAAACCTAAAAATTACAACTGCTATCTAATGATAAAATGATATGTAGAAAATGATATGAATAGAGGAGAAGGTGACAGGAAGTAAACACAATGAGGACAGGGAGAAAAGACAACAATTGACGCTTGAATAAAATTATTTATGCGTAAACACTCCTAATGCTATATAATGATAAAAAGATATGTCTAAAATGATATGAATGGAGGAAAAGGCGAGAGGAAGCGAATAATATGAGGACATGGTGGAAAAGACAACAATTGATATTGAATAAAATTGGATACCCCAAATCGTCTTCATGTTATCTAATGATAAAAAAATATGTATAAAATGATATCAATGGAAGAAAAAATTATATGAAGCGAATATTATGAGAATAAGGTGGAAAGACAACTGTTTCTTGAATGAAATTACTTAAACCTAAAGACTCCTAAAGCTATCAAATGAAGAAAACTTATGTATAAAATGATATGAATGGAGAAGATGATGATAGGAAGCGAATATTCTGAGGATACGATGGAAAGACAACGATTGAGCCTAGAATGAAAATAGTTAACCCTAAACTGACCTAATGTTATCTAATGATAAAATGATATGCATAAAAAATACATGAATGGAGAAGATGATAAAAAACGAATGTTATGAGGATAGGATGGAAAGACAACGATTGAGCCTTGAATGAAATTAGTTAACCCTAAACTGTTCCCATGGTTTCTAATGATAAAAAGATATTTCTAAAATGATATAAATAGAGAAGATGATGATAGGAAGTGAATATTATGAGGATAGGATGGAAATAGAACGATTGAGCCTTGAATGAAATTAGTTCACCCTAAACTGTCCTAATGTTATCTAATGACAAAATGATATGTATACAATGATATGAATGGAGAAAATGATGATAGGAATCGAATGTTATGAGGATAGGATGGAAAGACAACGATTGAGCCTTGAATGAAATTAGTTAACCCTAAACTGTTCCCATGGTTTCTAATGATAAAAAGATATTTCTAAAATGATATAAATAGAGAAGAAGATGATAGGAAGTGAATATTATGAGGATAGGATGGAAATAGAACGATTGAGCCTTGAATGAAATTAGTTCACCCTAAACTGTCCTAATGTTATCTAATGACAAAATGATATGTATACAATGATATGAATGGAGAAAATGATGATAGGAATCGAATGTTATGAGGATAGGATGGAAAGACAACGATTGAGCCTAGAATGAAAATAGTTAACCCTAAACTGACCTAATGTTATCTAATGATAAAATGATATGCATAAAAAATACATGAATGGAGAAGATGATAAAAAACGAATGTTATGAGGATAGGATGGAAAGACAACGATTGAGCCTTGAATGAAATTAGTTAACCCTAAACTGTTCCCATGGTTTCTAATGATAAAAAGATATTTCTAAAATGATATAAATAGAGAAGATGATGATAGGAAGTGAATATTATGAGGATAGGATGGAAATAGAACGATTGAGCCTTGAATGAAATTAGTTCACCCTAAACTGTCCTAATGTTATCTAATGACAAAATGATATGTATACAATGATATGAATGGAGAAAATGATGATAGGAATCGAATGTTATGAGGATAGGATGGAAAGACAACGATTGAGCCTTGAATGAAATTAGTTAACCCTAAACTGTTCCCATGGTTTCTAATGATAAAAAGATATTTCTAAAATGATATAAATAGAGAAGAAGATGATAGGAAGTGAATATTATGAGGATAGGATGGAAATAGAACGATTGAGCCTTGAATGAAATTAGTTCACCCTAAACTGTCCTAATGTTATCTAATGACAAAATGATATGTATACAATGATATGAATGGAGAAAATGATGATAGGAATCGAATGTTATGAGGATAGGATGGAAAGACAACGATTGAGCCTTGAATGAAATTAGTTAACCCTAAACTGTTCCCATGGTTTCTAATGATAAAAAGATATTTCTAAAATGATATAAATAGAGAAGAAGATGATAGGAAGTGAATATTATGAGGATAGGATGGAAATACAACGATTGAGCCTTGAATGAAATTAGTTCACCCTAAACTGTCCTAATGTTATCTAATGACAAAATGATATGTATACAATGATATGAATGGAGAAAATGATGATAGGAATCGAATGTTATGAGGATAGGATGGAAAGACAACGATTGAGCCTAGAATGAAAATAGTTAACCCTAAACTGACCTAATGTTATCTAATGATAAAATGATATGCATAAAAAATACATGAATGGAGAAGATGATAAAAAACGAATGTTATGAGGATAGGATGGAAAGACAACGATTGAGCCTTGAATGAAATTAGTTAACCCTAAACTGTTCCCATGGTTTCTAATGATAAAAAGATATTTCTAAAATGATATAAATAGAGAAGAAGATGATAGGAAGTGAATATTATGAGGATAGGATGGAAATAGAACGATTGAGCCTTGAATGAAATTAGTTCACCCTAAACTGTCCTAATGTTATCTAATGACAAAATGATATGTATACAATGATATGAATGGAGAAAATGATGATAGGAATCGAATGTTATGAGGATAGGATGGAAAGACAACGATTGAGCCTTGAATGAAATTAGTTAACCCTAAACTGTTCCCATGGTTTCTAATGATAAAAAGATATTTCTAAAATGATATAAATAGAGAAGAAGATGATAGGAAGTGAATATTATGAGGATAGGATGGAAATAGAACGATTGAGCCTTGAATGAAATTAGTTCACCCTAAACTGTCCTAATGTTATCTAATGACAAAATGATATGTATACAATGATATGAATGGAGAAAATGATGATAGGGATCGAATGTTATGAGGATAGGATGGAAAGACAACGATTGAGCCTTGAATGAAATTAGTTAACCCTAAACTGTTCCCATGGTTTCTAATGATAAAAAGATATTTCTAAAATGATATAAATAGAGAAGAAGATGATAGGAAGTGAATATTATGAGGATAGGATGGAAATAGAACGATTGAGCCTTGAATGAAATTAGTTCACCCTAAACTGTCCTAATGTTATCTAATGACAAAATGATATGTATACAATGATATGAATGGAGAAAATGATGATAGGAATCGAATGTTATGAGGATAGGATGGAAAGACAACGATTGAGCCTTGAATGAAATTAGTTAACCCTAAACTGTTCCCATGGTTTCTAATGATAAAAAGATATTTCTAAAATGATATAAATAGAGAAGAAGATGATAGGAAGTGAATATTATGAGGATAGGATGGAAATAGAACGATTGAGCCTTGAATGAAATTAGTTCACCCTAAACTGTCCTAATGTTATCTAATGACAAAATGATATGTATACAATGATATGAATGGAGAAAATGATGATAGGAATCGAATGTTATGAGGATAGGATGGAAAGACAACGATTGAGCCTTGAATGAAATTAGTTAACCCTAAACTGTTCCCATGGTTTCTAATGATAAAAAGATATTTCTAAAATGATATAAATAGAGAAGAAGATGATAGGAAGTGAATATTATGAGGATAGGATGGAAATAGAACGATTGAGCCTTGAATGAAATTAGTTCACCCTAAACTGTCCTAATGTTATCTAATGACAAAATGATATGTATACAATGATATGAATGGAGAAAATGATGATAGGAATCGAATGTTATGAGGATAGGATGGAAAGACAACGATTGAGCCTTGAATGAAATTAGTTAACCCTAAACTGTTCCCATGGTTTCTAATGATAAAAAGATATTTCTAAAATGATATAAATAGAGAAGAAGATGATAGGAAGTGAATATTATGAGGATAGGATGGAAATAGAACGATTGAGCCTTGAATGAAATTAGTTCACCCTAAACTGTCCTAATGTTATCTAATGACAAAATGATATGTATACAATGATATGAATGGAGAAAATGATGATAGGGATCGAATGTTATGAGGATAGGATGGAAAGACAACGATTGAGCCTTGAATGAAATTAGTTCACCCTAAACTGTCCTAATGTTATCTAATGATAAAAAAGATATGTATAAAATGATATGAGTAGAGAAGATGATGATAGGAAACGAATATTATCAGGATAGGATGAAAAGACAACGATTGAGCCCTGAAAGAAGTTAGTTAATCCTAAACTGTCCTAATGTTATCTAATGACAAAATGATATGTATACAATGATATGAATGGAGAAAATGATGATAGGAAACGAATATTATGAGGATAGGATGGAAACACAACGATTGAGCTTTGAATGAAATGAGTTCACTTTAAACTATCCTAATCTTGTCTAATGATAAAAAGATATGTCTAAAATGATATGAATGTATCAGAAGATGATAGCAAGCGAATATTATGAGGATAGGACGGAAAGACAATGATTCAGCCTTGAATGAAATTAGTTAACCCTAAACTGTCCTCATGTTATCTAATGATAAAAGTATATGCATAAAATGATATAAATGGAGAAGATGATAGGAAGCGAATATTATGAGGATACGATGGAAATACAACGATAGAACCAGTGAATGAAATTATTTAACCCTAACCTGTCCTAATGTTATCTCTTAATATAAAAATATGTATAATATGATATGAATGGAGAAGATGATAGTAAGCGATTATTTTGAGGATAGGATGTAATGACAACGATTGAGCCTTGAATGAAATTAGTTCACCCTAAACTGTCCTAATATTATCTAATGATAAAAACTTATGTATAAAATGATATGAATGGAGGAATATATGATAGGAGTTGAGTATTATGAGGATAGGTTGGAAAGAAAACAATTGAGCCTTCAATGAAATCAGTTAACCGTAAACTGTCCCATTATTATCTAATGATAATATGATACGTATGAAAAAAATATCAAGGGAGAAGACAATAGCAGGCGAATATTATGAGGGTAGGATGGAAATACAACTATTGAGCCTTGAATGTAATTAGTTAACCCTCAACTGTACTAATATTATCTTATAATGAAAAGATATGTATAAAATCGTATGAATGCAGAAGATGATGATAGAAAGCGAATATTACGAGAATAGGATGGAAAGAAAATGATTGAGCCTTGAATGAGTTTAGTTAAACCTAAACTGTCCTAATGTTATCTAATGATAAAATGATATGTATAAATTTATATGAATGTAGGAGAAGATGATAGGAAGGTAATATTATGTCGATTTGTCGAAAGAAGATCCATTGACCCTTGAATGAATTTAGCTAATGATAAACTGTCGTAATATTATCTACTGATAAAAAAATATGTACAAAATGAAATTAATGGAAGAGAAGTTGATAGGAATCGAATATTATGGGGATAGGATGGAAAGACAATGTTTGAGCCTTGAATATTATTGGTTAATCCTACACCCTCGTAATGTTATCTAATGATAAAAAGATATGTATAAAATGATATGAATGGGGCAGATAATCGGAATTGATTATTATATGGATACGGTGAAAAGAGAATGATTGGGGTCATTTTAAGGTGATATGTATAAAAACATATTAATGGAGGAGAAAATTTTAGGAAGTGAAGATTTTGAGAATGCGGAGGAAAGACCTCTGTCTCTTGAATGAAATTACATAAACCTAAACACTCTTAATGCTATCTAATGATAAAAAGATATCTCTAAAATGATATGAATAGTGGAGAAGATGGTAGGAAGTGAAATTGATCAGAATAATTAAGACAGACACCAATTTATCCTCGAATGAAATTAGTTAAACCCGAAGACTCCTTATATTATCCAATGTTAAAATCATGCTGAAATCACGTGTTTTGATTCGATTACCTAAGTTGAGTCATGTCGAACCCTGTTAATACCTAAATGGTGGACTAGTTTAGAATCCCGTCTACTTTAAGTAAAATCCTAATAACCTAATGTCTATGTATAAATAAAGCATAAACGACTATTAAGTCATAAAAAATGAAAGCAAACAATTTATCGGTAAAAATAGTACGGCTTTTGGATATCTTAGTTAATTCTGTCACAGTCAGCTTTTTTTTTCCCTGTAGAATCTAATAATTGCGGGAAACAATGTTTTTCTATAGTTTCAGTTAATAGTCTTTTTTTCTTGTTTCTGGAGGAAATGCATAACAATAAGATGAGAGTGATAGTTGTAAAATTTTGTTGTAAAATAAGATATTGTGTTCACATCTGAAATTCAATCCTGAAAGTTGTGTCAGTGCGTGCGTACGTGCGTGTGTGCTGCTGTTTCTTGATAATAATAATAATAATAATAATAATAATAATAATAATAATAACATAGATAAATGTTGCTCTTGCGCATATCACTCACCGAGGCGGCGTTTGATTTCTGTTGCGTGTTTCTACCTAAGATAAAGTATTAAAATACAAACGTAGATGTCTTTAACATTTGTTTTAAATGCTTCTTCTTCTTCTCCTAATCATCCTCCTTCTTCCTCTTCTTCTTCTCCTAATCCTCCTCCTTCATTTCTTCTTCTAATCCCCCTTACCCTCCCACTCCTTCTTTTCTCTTCTTCTTCTTTACCTCCTCCTAATCCTTCTCCTCTTCCTTCTTCTTCTTCTTCTTCTTCTTCTTCTTCTTCTTCTTCTTTGTGACCTTTCAAAACGTATGCAATCATGGTTCTCCACAATTTCCCATTTTCATTTTGTCTTTTTCTTATTCCTCTTATATCTTGTTTCGCCATCCATTTACTCAAGCTCCGTCTTTTATATGCAATGTCCCTCCCGAACGTAGGCGATCATGGCACTCCACAATTTCCTGTTCTTTGTAGCTCTTAATAAATATTGTCTTTTTGTTATTTCTCCTAAACCCCGTGTAGCCATCCACTTGATCAAGCTCCCTAATTACGCTATACATTGTTTTCTCTCTGTCTTTCTTGACTTCAATCTGTCCTGTGAGTGACAAATTTTCCAAGCTCTCTTTCTTCATTATGTGGCCAAGAAATTTCAACTGTCTTTTCCTGATGTTAAGTATATGTTTCTTTCTAGTTTCTATTTTATGTAAAACTTCGTCGTTGCTCAAATATTCAGTTCATGGTATCCTCGGTGTCCTTCTGTAGAACCACGTTTCTGTTACCGCAAGTCTCTTCTTCATTTGAGTGGAGATTGTCCAGCATTCATTGCCGTATAGAAGGACCGATATTACATAACAGTTCAGTACTCTTTTCTTTATACAGGGTGCAGCGGAAATACCTCCCACATGTACCTCCTAAAATACCTCCAACATAATAGTAAGACATCAGTGGCAATGGTGTCTTCATCGAGCTAATGTCTTACCATTATAAGGGAGATATTTCTGCGAGGTAAATGTGGCAGGTATTTCTGTCATACGCTATACGTTGTTTGGATTTAAGTGCCGCACTTTCCGTCCTCTGTTAAAACACTTCCCAATTGTTTAAATTGTTGTACTTGTTTGAATTGCTTACTGAAGTTAATCTGCTATTCAAATAATTAACGGATAGGTTTTGTCGGGTTATCTCCTCTTAATTTTCGAAACCGCTGCTAGGGGACGCTTTCCGGTCTATAAATACTCTTTTCTCGGCCTCTTTTTCTCATTTTTTCAGCATATGCGTCAACATGTAAGTCTCTCGCGGAAGAACGCGTTCTCTATTTGGGAAACACATGAACAACACACACACACAAAGACACACACAAAGACACATACGTATGCACCTTTCAGTTTTTTCTCGGATTTTCTCCTATACCAAACTACACATACACAAACAATTCACTAGATTAAATGTTTTCTTCATTCATGTTCATTGTTGAGTAGCATACAACAATATTCTGTTTTATATGTAACACTTTATTGTTAATACATTATCATTTGTTTGTACATATATATTGGTCCTTGTTCTTTCTTTAAATTATTTTTACGTGGACTCATATTCCGAGTCTGACATGTTGGTTGTGGGCAGTTCAGGAGACACACGTGTTAATCTCTCAACGCGTACAACAGCCCGCACCAGGGGGTCTTATTCTCTATGTTCCGATATCATGAAGTGTGTTTTTATTTTTACTCTTATTATCTTATCATTTCCCATTAGTGATATATTTTATTACGCTTCAAACATATCGATACTGACTGCTTCTTCAATAATGGCGGGCCGAACGAACCATCGGGAATAAAAAAAATGAGGAATAGAATTAATGTCATGACGTAGGTAATCATATCATTTCTTTCTCTTTTTTGGAGAGAATCAGTGAAGGCAGAACGTCACCTTTCCAATTCCGAATATTAAAAAAGTTGCAAACAGCAACAAAGACTCGAAACTACCTCGTTAAATTTGAAAGGTACTGTTATAAAATAAAATAAAACATATCTCGGCTGATTTGCAGGCAAATAAACTAACATACTCAAGAGCGAGAGCCAGATGTGAACCGGACAAGGCCCCGTTACAAAATGACCATTATCGTCATTTTCTCATAGGCCTGACGCACGAGTTCCGGTCGAAAAATAAAATAATATTTTAAAGTGTTCCTATTTCTCGACCAATAAAAATGCTTCCCTCCTAATTATACTCGCGTCGTTTTTCGAGCCTGTTAAGCCATAAAAAACGCCATAAAAGGGGTCACACGGAGAAGTACAAGAGCAGTCAACAGGAGGCCAGGGAAGAGATATGTCACGGTCAGTCTGGGCAGTCAGCAGCAGTCAGCAAGAGGAGCGCCACGCCAACCAGTGAGACTACTATGAGAGATAGTAGTGAGAGATCAACCCAGATCGCCTGCCGGCTTATGAACTATACCACAAGGTAGCTGTCCCAAACCCACACGTTCCTATTGAAATAAATCACGGAAATCTATTTCTGCTGTTGTCGTATTTCTTTCTTGCAACCATACGCTTGTCTATAACACTGGTGTCAGAAGCGTACAGCAAGAGAAATATGGACGACTACACGAGCTTCACCCGAGCCGAACTATTTACTCTCATCAAGGAACAGAAAACGCTACTATTCAACTTGAAAACGGGACCGACACAGCCTTCCGAAGCCACGATACAAGAAATTCAAGCCGACATAAACGACATGCTGACTGCCCTAAAATCAACTACTTTAACACCTCCCACCGCTCAAACAAACGGCGATTACAGCTTAGTGATGCGCCAACAAACTATACATATTGAAGCTAGAAAGAACTTTTCACCTTGGACACCTTGGACACGACGTGAACCGATTCATCACGGCTCTAAACAAAACATACACAATCCACGTCACGCCAGAACTCAGCACCTATCCCAGCCTGGAATTCGAATTCGTCAAGCCTGCTAAAGATTTACTGGACCAAAGTATCTTTCAGCAGATAGTTGACTCAAAAAAAGACATATCCACCTTCGAACAACTGAAGGAATACTTATTAGCAGCCCACGGAAGCCAGATGACTAACTTCCAACACCTCAGTCAAGTCTGGGATCAGGAACGGCGAGACGGCGAAAAATTAACAGACTTCGCGGGTCGACTCGAAAACACCCTTAGAGAGGTAGCCGTCCACATAAAAAACAAATACAAAAAAGACAAAAATACAGACTTAACGGTCGATGGACTTATTTCCATCATCGGCGCTATGCTAATGAGCGAAAAGGTGAAAATTTGGACTCAAATCTTTACCCACATCTCGTCAAGACAATGGACAACCACTACTCAGCCATTGGCATAGCCTCTGAAGCTCAAAGATACCTTGATCGTGGTATAAAATCCAACGATACGACTTCGCACGACACTGTGTATTTCACACAGTAACCACAGCGGTCAAACCAAAGAAACGCGACACTCCGACCCAGCAGGAAACCAAATCCACAGCAGACGGGCCTCACCAACCCTCCCGAACATGGCCACCATCCGGCACGCAGAAACCATCAGCACACACCACGAAAAAGCGTGTGCAAGAACTACCTCAGAGGTCGCCTCTGCCTCCATGGACGCAACTGCCTATATCGCCACCCACCTCGCACTCGGGCACAGGCCCATATTGCCGCAACGAATGATAACATACAAGCCATAAACGATGTGGAACAGGATTTTCGCTTCGGGCAGGACGAGATGTGATGCGTCAGCCATCACACCTTCAACCTTCAACCTTCAAGGACTCGCTCACCATTCACCGCTCGTCTAGTCAAAAAAAAAAGGAAAAAAAAAAAACTCTAGTGAGTGGCAATTCTAGAGGTGGAAATCCCTTGTTGGAGGAGAATGACCAGATGAGTTTAAGCTGATACAATGGTAAGAGTAACTCAAATAACCACTCTTTGCAATGGGGTTATACACGGGGCCATCTCTGAACGCACAATATGTCGAACCTTGAAGCAGATGAGCTACAGCAGCAGAAGACCACACCAGGTGCCGCTTCTGTCGTATAAGTATAAGAAACTGAGACTACAATTCGCTAAGGATCACAAGAATTGGACAATAGAGAAATAGTAAAACATTGCCTGGTGTGATGCCATAATTGGAAGGTAGGGATAGAATTTGGTGTAAAAAATATGGTTCCATCCTGCCACATATCAATGATACAGGCTGATGGTGGTGCTGCAATTGTATAGAGGAATCAGTTATGTTCTATGTGTGACACACGCGTAGGCGATCATAGAAACTTTCGATACATGACTGACAAGGCAGATTTTTCCCGCAGTAGGATGCCATTTCTTTCTGCGGTAGACCAGTTGCCATCCAAAGCTATAGAACCCAGTTTGTCCTGCTATTTACCCATAGCTAGAGGGAGAAGAAGAGGATTCATACCTTTCCCAAATGTATTAGCACGTAAGTGAATGTAATTGATTTGACTGGAATTCGAACTCGGCTCTCCGATTGCTCAATCCAAGCCGCTATCCATTACTATACCGTTTTTCCCTATTTCGATACCCGATATGAAGTCAACCAACTATGAGGCCATGACTGGTGTGAAAGGTTGCCTGGCAATCTAATTTATATTTATAAAGAAAAAAAATTTTTTTCATAATAAAATAATATATAGATATTAATGAATTATTTGGTTTGTGTCATTTATGAAGTATAGCGTGAGAGTTAAAATTGTAAGCTTGGCTTTGATTGGTCATTAGGTATACTCTTAGGTCTGTTTAACTTGTTTTCATTTGGTAAAGGAATTGTTCGTTTGAAGAAGTGACACAAAGCAAATCTTTACAAGTCAGGTTTGTTTTGATCCGGGACACGACACACTGTCAGATGGCGGTGACGATGACACCTGTGTTAATCAGGTGAAATGAAGGTAAGAGTCCGGAACATGGAAAATGTTCCATTGAAAGTGGATATGAGCGATGCAAGGCTACAATTTTGATTGGTCCACCAATGAGAGGAGGGATGGGATGGAGCTTCTCGTCTCCTCCTCCGATAGTTACGACACAGGGTCATTATTTTGATTGGACTACCAATCATATTGGGTTTTTGGGGGCTTTCCTTCCTTCTCTTCGAGGCATATGACACAAAACCATTGGTCAAGCATTATTATTGGCTATCCGATACCATTGGTCAAGCATTATTATTGGCTATCCGATGCCATTGGTCAAGCATTATTACCATAGTATCATAAATAAAAGTTGTTATTCTTATACTTGTTAATGAGTGTTGTTGAAATTAATTAAGCTTACCGGCGACAGCGGTGAGTTTAGTCTTTCAAAATCATAGCCAGGACAGAGAGGAGTCAAGCTTGATCTTTGACAGCGCGTCACTGATATGCCTGCGAAACAGAACGTGAAGACGAAGGGTTGGTGCAGAATGGGCTCGCCAGAGATTGAACAAGGGACACGAAGTAAGAGTGACATTTAACGAAGCATGCAGCAAGAGGGTCATGGAACCATAAAACCAGCGTGAATTCAAAAGACGTCGAACCCTGAAGCAGATGCGCTACAGCAGCAGAAGACCACACCAGGTGCCGCTTCTGTCGTATAAGTATAAGAAACTGAGGCTACAATTCGCTAAGTATCACAAGAATAGGACAATAGAGGATTATAAAATCATTGCTTGGTCTGATGCGACAATCGAATGTCAGGGGCAGAATTTGGTGTAAAAAATATGGATCCATCATGCCTTGTATCACTGGTTCAGGCTGATGATTGTGCTGTGGGGCAATATTTTTCTGCAGCCTACCTCGATACCGGATAGGGGAATATTTTGCTGCAGCCTAACTCGATACTGGATGGGGGAATATTTTGCTGCATCCTACCTCGATACTGAATGGGGGGATATTTAGCTGCAGCCTACCTCGATACTTGATGGGGGATATTTTGCTGTAGCATACCTCGATACTGGATGTGCAGACAACCACCCATAAAACGTGCTTAAAATCAAAAGAAGTCAAACCTTGAAGCAGATGGGCTACAGCAACAGAAGACCCCACCAGGTGTCACTTCAGTCAGAAGAACTAAAAGAAACTAGGGTTACAATTGGCTAAGAATCACAAGAATTGGCCAATAGAGAATTAGAAATCATTGCCTGGTCTGATGCGACAATCGGATAAAGAGCTCAGAAATGAGAAATCGCACGGACGATGTCGAATTTGTTACATTCACTAAAGCGCAAAGACACACCGGAAAGGCATGAATCCATCTCTCCCTAGTTATGAATTAAAAAGTATACGGTACATCTGGAAAAATCATTGATATTTGCAAAAGATTGTTAATGCAATATTCACACGCAAATTCTTAAAAAAGAATTCTTCTTATAATTAAATAATATTTCGAATTAAAATAGCACATAATGGGTTGATAATCCGTAAAATTTGGCAACAATGCCAATATTCAGTAAAATATCAGAGCATTATCATTCGACAATATTAGATATATGAATATAAATAATATCATATATAGATTTAAACAATATCACATATTAGGCTATGGACAATATATATATATATATATATATATATATATATATATATATATATATATATAAATGAACATTGAAGTCAGCGCTTAGAGGCTACAGGCTGTTTCATGCTAGGCGCAATCGTCAGCCCACGAGTGTTTTTTTTTTCGGCTACTTATCTTATTATCAGGTCAGTGGTGCATTGTGGGTAGTCTATTTTGGCGGTTATTTTGCTGGAAACCATTTATTTATTTATTTATTTGGGTTAGATTATTTTGCTTGTTTGTATTTATTTTTATTTTTTATTTTTATTTTCTTATTTTTATTTCTTATCTTATATATTTATTTATTTTTATTTTAATCGGTGTTTTATTAACGTAGTAAAAATTTGTTTGCATCGCTTATTTAATAGTTTTGTCTTGGTTTGAGAAGATAATTAAAGTTATTTATTCAATTTTGGGGTTGATTGCTATAGTTTATTCTAACTATTATTTTGGTCGGACCAGTTTTTAATTTGTTTATTACTTCATTTATTTATTTGGATTGATTATCTTTACTTGTTTTTTTCTAACAGTTAATTTATCGGGGTCGGTTTGTTAGTTTATTTATTTGGATTAATTTAGATTAATTTATTTTACTTGTTTTTTTATTATTTATTTATTATACTGTTTATTTTTATTTACTCTTTTCGTTTTTCGATTTTTAAGTAACGTAGTATGTTTTTATTGTTATATAACAGTTATAGCTATGTTTTTCGTCCGATTTTTGGTTTGATTTTTGTAGTCTAACTAATATTTTGCCATAATGGTTTGTTAATTTGTTTATTATTTACTTTATTTATTTGGGTTCATTGATTTTTTAAATTTATTTATTCTATTTCGTCTTTCCTAACGGGTGTGATTTGGTAATTTGTTTGGGTTAATTTATTTTACTTATTTTATTGTCATTTTGTTTATTTATTTATTTGTTTTATTTTTTTTCAGTTTTCGATTTTTAAGTAACGTAGTAAAAATTTGTTTTCATGTCTGCATTTTGAGATGAGCTCGGATCGTTTATTTAATGATTTATTTTGGTCTGGGAAGGTAATGATAGCTATTTTTTCCTCCAAGCAAATTTGCAAGTTTTGGATTGGTTGTTGTAGGCTGATGATCTTTTCCTTATTTTCCAAGATATTTTTGGTGTGACGTGCGTTTTGTTTTTAATTTCCCAGATATACTTAGAAAGCATTGTGCTGTTCGCGTATTTACTATTTGTGAAAGATGTTTTGTGTGCATAATTTCTTTGTTTCCAGGGTCCTTCATTTACTCCTATGTATACTTTTTCTTCATTATTTGGTGATTTTATCGTGGCTTAGTATATTACGTTGTTTTGTAAGCAATGTCATATACGGGTATATAAATATCCTATATATATAGATAGATAGATAAGCAACATAATATATATAGATATAAATAATTTATTAGAATCAATATCATGTAAATAGATATAAAGACTATCATATATATAGGACGTATCAAAAATACTTATACAAACTTTGGGGGCCTATTCTTGACACCAACACAAGGAAAATGTCCATATAAACAATCATAGTTCAATCATTCTACCTCAACTCAGCAACTCATAAGAAATATTGAAAATGTCCTCTGCTTACTTCTACACACGCATGCACCCGTCGGATCCTTGACTGGCGAACACTTTTAAATATTCTCACAAGGTGTCAAATGGTTCCGCAGGGGCCCATGACACGTTGATGAAACGTTTCTACATTATTAGTGTCTGCTACATAAGCCAATTTTTTAAGTGGCCCCACAGATAAAAATACAAAGGATTGAGGTCGAGGGACCGTGCAAGTCATGAAAGCAATCCTCCCCTATCTATCCATCTTTCATAGATGTCAGCCATCGCGAACAGTGTACTTAAATGTTCCAGAGTCACATCATGCATGAACCGTTGTCTTCTGTCTTCTTAATTTCTTTTCTTTCATTGTTCTCTCTCCATATTAATGTTTTCTTTTTCTTGTATCCTCTGACATTCAGTAACCCCCCCTTGCGTCTTAGTGGCTTTATTATCTTCCTTGGGGTGAAATCATTAAAAGAAAGCTAGGTTGAAAGGGAAAAAACGCGCTAAAGAAATAATAATAATAATAATAATAATAATAATAATAATAATAATAACAATAAATTAGATAAATGTGCAAAAGTAGCATTCAAGAAAAGGAGAATTACAGAAAGACACTCAACAGATTTAGATTTTGTCACAAAGTTTAGAGAAATGGAACAAGAAGAAGCCTATGAATACCTAGGAGTCAACGAAGTAGATGGAATACAACATACACAAATGGAGAAGAAAGTAAGAAAAGAATACTACAGGCTTGTGTGTCTGGTGTTGAATACAGAGTTAAATTCACAAAGCAGAATATCAGCCATAAATACTTTGGCTGTCCCTGTGGTGTAATACAGCTTCAACATCCTTAACTGGACCATAGCTGACATTAAGCGAATGGACGCCAAAACGAGAAAGTTTCTCATCTGCCACTGCATGCATCATCCCAAGGCTGATATTGATCTTTTGTATGTGCCCAGATCTGAAGGAGCCAGTGGATTAGTTCAACTAGAACTGTCTTACAAAACTACAATTGGCCTTCAAAGATACCTGGAAACTACAGAAGATTGGATGATGATTTGTGTTAAAGAACATGAAAGAAATAAGAAACTTTATTCAGTAATAAAGGAGGCCAACAAATTCAAAAAGGAGCTTCAAGTGGTTGAAGAATTGCAAATAAACCATAATGCACCTGTACCAGTGGCAAAGAACCTAAAGAAGGCAATAGCAATGGATCAAATGCAGAAACGATGGCCAAGATAAGCCTCTTCATGGTCCGTACCAAACAAGCTGATGTAGACAAACCCAGTTCCCATCAGTGGTTACGTAGTTCAGGGTTAAAAGCTGAAACTGAAGTTTTTATTCTTGCTGCACGGGACCAATGCTTGCTAACAAGAAATTACCAAGCTCACATACTGAAAAATTGTGTTGACCCGAAATGCAGACTCTGTGATAAATATCCAAAAAGAATTGATCATCGTGTATCAGATTGCGCTGTATTGGCACCGACTGAATAGAAAACACGGCATGATAAAGTGGGCCAATATCTGCAATGGAAAATATGCAACTTTTTGTGGGTAGGAAACTGCAAAAAACTGGTATGAACACCATTCAGACCCGCTTACTGAGACTGGACCTGTAACCATTTTATTGGACTTTACAATACACACAGACAGAACAATCAAAGCTAATCGTCCAGACATCTTCATTAAAGACCACAAGAACAGAATGTGCTTTCTTAATGATATGGCAGACCCTGTAGATTGGAATGTATCTTTGAAGATCTTCAAAAACTATCAAAATAAAAGGATCTTGAAGTTGAAATGTCGCACATGAAGACATCAATAATTCCAGTTGTTGTTGGAGCACTCGGAATGATTGGAAAGGATTCCGATAGATTCATTGAAGGGATTCCTGGTAGACCATGCCTTAAAGAAATGCAAAAAAATTGTACTCACAAGTAGAATTAACACATTACAAAGAGTTTTATCTATGTAAAAGGTTTAGTTTGTTTTTGTTTGTTTTTTTTTGTTTTCTTGGTAAGGTACAAAAATGTTATGAAGCCATTTCTAATCTTAGGTCTCTGGTTGGGACCCGGAAGGAAATGTGTATACAACTGAAATAATAAAAAAAAATATAAGCCAATAACATGTCTGTGTATCACGTCCATCGCAGACAATGGCCATAGGACTACTAATCGACAGTCGAGACAATAGTTCCTAGACGTAATAAAAATCTGATGCAATCACGGATGACGCAATATTTTTCAAGGCCAGGCTAATTTCATTATACAAACCGAAAATAAATTCATATTACTGCACAACACTACAAATGACCTCATCTGAGAAAATAAAGAAATCGTTTACGTCCTGTCACTCCAGTTGGTCTAAAATTGACCGTATGGTGAAAGAAAGTAAACTGAAGCGGTTGTTTCAAATAATTTGCACCAGGGTGTATTTAGTTATTCCAAAAATATAAAAGCCTCCATAACATTAATTCACTGGTGTCAATTTTATTTAAATAGTTTAAAATGGTAAAAGTCATGCGGTTGACGAAATATGAAAATATCAACCTTTTTAATTTAATATTAAAATATTGGTTTTCCTAAAAATGATATCTTTTCCATGAATATAAGTGGTTTGAAAGGCATTAAAAACTAGTATCTAGTATTGTCCTTCGTGACAAGTGTGTATAAAATATGAACTGGCATAATATATGAGGAAATAAACCTTGCAACAGTTTCGCAAAAAAACGTAAAATATGGGGAAATGCATCTTGCAACACTTGCGTAAAAAGTATAAAATATGGCAAAATACACCTTGCAACAATGATGTAAAAATTGTCAAGTATGGAAAATTGTCTTTTGAGACAGCATGGCCCGGCGTTGCTCGTGCTTGATTCAAAAATCGTACGACTCATACAGCAATCGCTATCACTTGACTTAAAATATTTTTGCCCTTCCTTGCCTTTAAAGGAGTGCCCTTTGCCGTGCTGATGTTGCTACATGCCTTACTTCTTGCCTATCTCACACTGCGAATTTTTTCTAAGCTCTATACTAAACATTAAATCTGTTACGTAAAAAGAACTAAACAAAATGAACACAAAACGATCAGCTTTAAAAAAGGACTCGTAACTGGAAAAACCGAATGAAAAAAGAATGTTAACAACAAATACTTCTACCCAATTCTGCGGAATCAGAATCAACGTTGAGTTTAAGCAAGCGAATGAGCCAATTGGAGTAAAGTGCCATGCAGATTTAAATTTTTCCCACTTGTGACGAATGCAGCTATCGATTTTTTTTTGCATGCTAGCATGCTAGTTAACATTCGTGTCAGTCAGCTGTTGGCTCTCACGCTGGCCAATAGAATCTTCCTGCCTATTCGTGGCAGCCAGCTGTAGGCTCTCACTCTGGCCAGTACAAAATGGCTGCAAACTACATGAAAACTACCGTAGAAGAATGAAAAAATCGATTATTTCCACTATCGATGGGAGATGGGAAATGCAAAGTCGGTCTTGGCCTTCCCGCTAACTTGGAGCATGTGCATGTACATTTTGGTGCAAATCCGTCGAAAATTCCGGCCGTGTATTCGTTGCACACATCATGCCTTTTATAGATAGAGTTATACATATATACACACACACATACATCCTGCCTTTTATAGATAGAGATTTGAAAAGCTGTACTGTCTAGAAAATTGTACCGTACAGCAGTTGTGCAAAGAGTTTGAAACGTTGTCAGGGCTGTAGAATTGCTCCTCGACAGGCGTGTAAAGCAAATGTAATATTAAGATGTATTTAGAATTTGTTAATATTGACAGTACGTTATTAATATTGATTTCTATACGGTGTAATCGATTTCTTTTCCGATTTAGTTTATCGAGATTGTTTTTTTGTCAAGTAAAAAGATAAAAAATACAAGACTTTTGATTGACAATTATAAAACAAACATTTAAAGCAAAATTTCCTCTTTTGTCCAGTGGTTGAGGAAAATGACACTTTATTTTTTATTAATTTTGATTTAATGTTTATGCCGGTTAAATTTGTCCCGTCAAGATTGATTTTTTTTAATCTTTTTTTATTTTTTCCAGACTTTTATTCCTTGGTCTCTGGAACTATTCATGAATCTGTTGTCTCCTGCGATTGATGCGCATCACGTGATCCCGAGAAGTAATTTTTGAAAATGAATACTTAAAATCACTTTGTCTTATAATTTCGGGATTTGTTTGTCTTGGAAATAAAAAAAAAAGTTAAACAAGCATTTGATACGTTGTGGCGGAGAAAAAAGTGTCCCCCTCTTTTTATGGAAAAAAGTATTTAATTAAGTCTTGAAAGAGATTGGGATCAAATAATGAACTTTGTCTTAAATAATTTATTATTCATATAAAACAGATTAACTAAATGTCAGATATGTACTCCAGGATATTTTAAAGTCGTAAAAGCTCTTTAAACTAACATTTCTGAATATTACAGAGAAAATAAAAAGCAACAGCAAAAGATACAATTATTTGTTTATTACAAAAAAAATAAATTCCCTGAAACATGAAACCGTGGTGTGTAATGACAATATTGCCAGCTTCCGAATTTCATTCAACAAATGAAATTGATGACAAATGAAACAGAAGGGCCATGATCTTTAATTACAAAAATATACTTGTAATGAACTAAAGTTAAAACGATGTATTGTGCCGTTTAATCACCATACAGCTTTTATTTCCAACTTTATTTCAACAGCGTCAAAAGTGTCAATAATTTAAAAAAAAATAAAAGCGGCAAAAATTGAATTTAACAAAACTAGTTTTGTCGGAGACAAATACAGGAAAATTTATTTTGTTTTAGAAAAAAATAAGAACTAGAAGCAAAAATGAAGGGGGATTTTTGGAGGTTTTTGACTTTCTGCATCGCAATTGTCGTCGGCAACGTTGTATCTCCATCTTTGTCTGTTGACGGCAAAACTGAAAGTGCAGACACGACTATTGAGGCCGGAAGTACAACAGAAACCATTTTAACCTCTACGGACACACCGACCTCAAACCCGCCAGATTCATTACCCACGACCATGGAAATCTGGCCCAGAAATAACTTCGAAGCCATAGTAAGTACAATTTGATTTCTCTAAAGATTTATGTACTATTTTGTTTTTGCTAACATCAAATTTGATCCCGTAACAATTATAACTTAAAAGCCATTATTATTCACGAGAAAATACAATAGCCACTGGTTTGGTTTGAAACTAGCAAATTGGTTTAAATAAAAGCCAGGTACCATATAAAAGGTCTTCATTTCACTGATATGTCATGATTAGTGAGAAAGAACAGGAGGAGTCCTCGAACAAACTACTCTTTCATAATGATCTTCTTATCAAAGTAACACGTTCTTGAAGAAGGTGTACCTAATTTCAACCTTGATAGGACTCAATTATGTATGATATAAGCAAATATTTATTTTGTAAGATATACACTATTTAACAATCACATATATATATATATATGAAAATGAACATTGAAGTAAACACTCAGAGGCGACATATACGGATCAGTGGTACATTGTGAGTAATCCATTCTGGCGGTTACTTTGGCAGGAGTGCCAAAATAACTGCCAGAATGGATTATCCACAGTGCATCAGTGACCCATATATATAAATAGTCGAGAAAAATCCAACACTCGCAGCCTGACGATTGCGTCCAGCATGAAATAGCCTGTCGCCTCTGAGTGTTGACGCCAATGTTCCCTTTTATATTTCTATTTACACACGCTCTATCTTTGATATTGAGCACTTTATCCCATAAATATAGCACACCTTAAATCTATATTTCTTCATATATATATATATATATATATATATATATATATATATATATATAGTAAGGTAAAAAATCCTTAGATATATAATAATATAATAATTTATATATATAAATTATAATAATTTATATATATAAATTGTAATTTATTTCGGGGGTTCATTTTTAATTCCTTCAATTTTAAATTTAAGTAAAAATTGTGTTTCCTTCTAATACCCACAATTTGTCATCATAAGGTTAATATTCTGTTTTTTTTTTATTATTATAAATAAAACTCCTTCCCTTTAAGATAGATTCCTTGACCCCTGTCTCGTTCGTGCCTAGCGTCTGGCTGTGACAGTGAAAAGTATAAACTCTGTATTAGGTGTTTTCGGCTAGTTAAGGTTAAAGTTGAATCTTTAGCTTCCAGTCTCAATTCCTCACAGTTAACTGCTACATCCGACCTTCTCTAATGTTGAAAAGACAAACGATAACTTTTGTCGTCCGCTGAAATTCTCTTTTCTCCTTATTAGGCAAAAGGATTTGATTATTAATTATATATATGGTTGGTTGGGTTTATAGAATGTTTTCTTTGTTGTCTGAGTATATATACTCAGACAACAAAGAAAACATTCTATAAACCCAACCAACTACAATTAATACCCTAAATATGTATATATGTGCACGTGCTTATACCTATATACGTGCATTCATAATACGCACGTGGTCGCATGCATGAGAATATAAATACAGACATATGCACATAAATTCAAACAACAATAAGTAAAAATTTAATTTAACCTAATCTCCTATAATTAATACTTAAGATACCACCAAACCAAATAAGAAAACGAAACAATAGCATAGTGAAGATTATATATATATATATATATATATATATATATATATATATATATATATATATATATATTAGAATTTATCATTTAAGGATCAGTATCATTAGTATCATATATAAAATATATTTATAATTTGAGCATTAATATCAATTATTTATGTAAAGACAGATATACGACTTCCCTAGCAAAAAAAAAAAAAAAAAAAAATTTGTGACGTGTCTAAAGAATATAATAATTCACCAGAAATGCCAACTATCAGAAGAAAGTATGAAAAGAGAAAAAAAAGTGAAGAACTAAAGAGCTAGCATAAAGTGAAAAACAAAAAAAAAAAAAAAAACGAAGAAAAGGGCAAATGATCACGACACCCTAAACGTATGCAGACGGGAGGACACGCGCGAACGCAGAGCAGTTAGACGGGCGCATGGCTACACGTGCGCAAACCCACAAACGAACACAAACAAAATGGAAAAACTTACACCAATGATAAGAGTACAAACAAGAAAAAATCGAAAAAAGTAAGCGTAGAAAATTACTCATACCAACTGAATAGTGGGTGGACAAGTTTGCCTAATAATTCTGGAGTCGGTATGTTGAAGGTAACATCAATCAATTAAGTATCAAAATTTTCCTTATATTAACTATCTGTCTCTATTTATGATTCTCTATCTCTCTATCTCTGTCTCTCTATATAATTATAGTCAATGGTCACAGTTAAATTATATCAGGAAACCGTAATATAAAAAAGTGATCAATACACATATAATAAGATAATAATTTAACACGTAGAGCTTTTAAGTATAAAATTTAGGAAATCAGTCAATTCCACTATTTTCCTTTCAAACTTTTGGTATCTTTAGGTGATTTTGGTCAATTGATTTTATGATGATTTATTTTTTTTTTCAAATATTTTTAATACTACTGTTTCCTGATCTAATTCAACCCTGTAGTGCTTTTAAGTATAAAAGATTAGGAAATCAGTCAATTACGCTATTTACCTGTCAACACTTTTGGTATCTTCAAGGGATTTGGGTCAATTGATTTTCTAATGCTTTATTTGTTTTCAAATATTTTTAATACTACTTTTTCCTGATCTAATTCAACCCTGTAGACTTTTAAGTATAAAAAACTAGGAAATCAGTCAATTCCGCTATTTTCGTTTCAAACTTTTTGTATCTGCAGGTGATTTTCGTCAATTGATTTTTCTAATGCTTTATTTTTTTAAAAATATTTTTAATACTACTGTTTCCTGATTTAATTGAACCCTGTAGAGCTTTTAAATATAAAAAACTAGGAAATCAGTCAATTCCGCTATTTTCATTTCAACCTTTTGGTATCTTCAGGTGATTTTGGGCAATTGATTTTCTAATGCTTTATTTTTTTTCAAATATTTTTACTACTACTGTTTTCTGATCTAATTCAACCCTATAGAGCTTTAAGTATAAAAAATTAGGAAAACAGTCAATTCCGCTCTTTTCGTTTCAACCTTTTGATATCTTCAGGTGATTTGGGTCAATTGATTTTCTAATGCTTTATTTTTTTAAAATATTTTTAATACTACTGTTTTCTGATTTAATTCATCCCTGTAGAGCTTTCAAATATAAAAAATTAGGAGATCAGTCAATTCCGCTATATTCGTTTCAACCTTTTGGTATCTTCAGGTAATTTTGGTCAATTGATTTTCTAATGCTTTATTTTAAAAAAAATATTTTTAATACTACTGTTTCCTGATCTAATTCAACCCTGTAGGGCATTTAAGTATAAAATATGAGGAAATCAGTCAATTCCGTTATTTTCGTTTCAAACTTTTGGTAGCTTCAGGGGATTTTGGTCAACTGATTTTCTAACACTTTTTTTTTTTTCAAATATTTTAACTACTACTGTTTCTGATTTAATTCAACACTGTAGAGCTTTTAAGCATAAAATTTTAGGAAATCAGTCAATTCCGCTATTTTCGTTTCAACCTTTTCGTATCTTCAGTTAATTTGGTTCAATTGATTTTCTAATGCTTTATTTTTTTTTCAAATATTTTTAATACTACTCTTTCCTGATCTAATTCAACCCTGTAGAGTTTTTAAGGTTAAAATATTAGGAAATCAGTCAATTCCGCTCTTTTCGTTTTAACCTTTTTTACCTTCAGCTGATTACGGTCAAAAGATTTCCTAATTCTTTATTTTTTTTAAAAATTTAATGAATGTGTTATTATTTTAAAATAAATAAATAAATGCATGACGTGAATGTGATGAGAGAGGGCAGGAGAAGAAAATAAGCGTATTGAAAATGTATATATCGGGTTTAAATGAAATGTACATACTGTCTTCATCCCGGTTCATATGAACTCAAAAGGAACGTTTTAGTATGTATACAACTTGACATAATTGCCGATCACTGGTTTAAAATTTTTTTTTTTTTGTTTTGAAAATATTATTATAGCTAACTTTTCTTGTTGACAGAGTTTGCAGATATTACTATGATGGTTTTAAATTTTGTCATTGTTTTAAATTTGCAAGTTTACAATCGGATTTTTGTTATTTTTGCCCATAATTTCCACACACGATTAGCTCGTCTAGTAGAATTCTTAAGACTTTTTATCTTGAAAGAGTACTTGTGATTATATTACCTTTTCTTAAATTTACCTTCAGTTCACCCTATATATATTTTTTCTGGTCATTTGTATCTATTAATCCTGCTTTGTAAATTGTTTCAATTCTCCAAACTCCTTCTAATGGACATCTACTTTTATTTTTACACTTGCCTATTTCATTGTTAACGAGGTTTTGTTGAACGTTTGTTTTGAAATTTCTGGCATTTTGTCGTTTTATTGTGGTTTCTAAATGTCTACCACAGCTGTAGCTTAATTTAACTTTGTTTTTATTAAATATTTCATGTAGTTTGGAAATTTTTAGGGAAATGTTTAGTAAGAAAAATATTTTCCCTCTTTTACATTTAACATCTAAGTTAAAAGGGGGGGGGGAACAAAATATAATTTTTTTTTCTTTTCTTTTAATTATTCTTCATTTGTTGTTTTTATTTGGGGTTTAAATTCCAGTTTCGTTTCATTCCCATCTTTTAAAGTCTTTTCATATTCTTTCTTTTTTATCTTCAAAAAGTATTTGACTGGAGGAATTTCTAGATAACCTGGACTCTATTCCTTTAGGGATGTGCTTTATTATACTCGCAGGATGGTTGGATCAAACATTCATGTATTTTAATTTTTTTTTGGGGGGGGGTTCATGTATGGCTCAACACTGCCAGTTTGTAGATTTAATTCTACATCCAAATATTTGACAATTTTTTTTTATTCATATGGTCTTCTATTTCAAAATTGAGGCTTTTGAAGAGTTTGAAAAGCGCTTTTTTATTATTGTCATTTGGTCTTCTGTCGTTTGGCACTTTCATCAGTCCGTCATCCCTATACAGGTCACGGTTGTTTATATGTAGAATTTTGTTGATTTCATATAAAATATGTAGGCCTATTAATTCTGAAAGACACGCAGACAGTCATATATATATATATATATATATATATATATATATATATATATATATTCATGAATCATTCATACAAAAAACAAATATAGAGGTTAATGATTTAAATGGCGAGAATATATCGTCGCAAACAATATAAATAAGATACATCAACCCCGAACCTGTATATGAATGATATGATCCCCGTTTATAAATTCCAGTTGCATAAGGTCTTTTAAATTTTTTACAAGCTTTCGTCTGTTCCTACAGACATCATCAGGTATGGAAGTAGATTTTGTTCTTGTTTTTACTTCTCGGTGATAAGAGGACAACGAAAATAGAGATGTAATCCGAAAAAATGCTATGGAAAATGTGTTATTGTTTTGGAACGTGCGGTCGCAACGCTGAGTTTGAATTTAGATTTTAAGGTTGTGCGTTTTTGTACAAATATAGCAATGAGAGAATTCTTTTTTACTGGTAGATTTTCCGTGAATATTCCATGAACTATATTGTTCAATAATTACAGTAATGTCACACTTATTATCCGAGAGTTGCACGTTGGATCAGTTATTTTAATTTCAATTAAAAGGTGCAAATATTATTTATAAATTCATGAATCATATATATATGTATCTCTCTGTCTCTGTCTCTCTGTCTCTGTCTCTCTGTCTCTGTCTGTCTGTCTGTCTGTCTCTCTCTCTCTCTCTATATATATATATATATATATATATATATATGTACATATATATATATATATATATACATATATATATATATACGTATATATACATATATATATATATATATATATATATATATATATATATATATATATATATCAAGGACGTTATTGCCTGACGTAATCTGTAATCTTATTTGAAATTAACCACAAAAGGCTGGCTCAAAATGGTTCATAGTCATATCTTAATAATAAACTGCAAGGCCTTTATTGATTACCACAGCCTGTAACCTGTTTTCAGACTACATCGCCAGATTCCAACAATATCAACAGGGATTTTAGCCCACTCCTCTTGGATCGAGGGGTGACACTACTCTCTCCCACGTGACTCGGGAGTGGCTGACCGAGAATTTTCGCGATCATGTTACTCCCAGCATGTAGTTGGGGGTGGCGGGAGTGTGGGCTCCTAGCAGAACCAGAATACCAAAGACTCGTTGAACGCCGCCATCGTGAACTTGATGCCCAATATGAAGCTCTTGGTCCGAGTATGCTGTTGTTTTTTGAGGCCACATTGATGTCGTCCTATACAATATGGGTATTCTTATTCAGTACCCTTTTTCTTTTTTTCAGTACCTTTTTTCTTTTCTCAGTATCCCTTTTGTTTTTTCTAAGTGGAACATGTGTACCATTTTTCGTAAGATATATTGCTTCTTAATGATTATTTTAGTTTTGCTTTATTATAATAGTTCTCAATTACCTGACGCACGTTATATTTGCGTCAGCGTGTACGCTGCTGTTTTTCTTTCTTTCTATTAATTACATTCTATTGCTTTTTCTCTCTTTCCTTCTCTTTCAGTCGCTTTCTCTCTTTCGTTCTTTCTGTCACTTTTATTCTGTTACTTTCTTTCGGCATTTTTCTTTCTTCCTATCGTTTTCTTTCTCTCTTTCCTTCTTTCTCTCTTTCCTTCTTTCTCTATTTCTTTCTCTTTCTTTCTTTCTTTCTTTCTTTCTATCTATCTCTTTCCTTCTCTTTCAGCCACTTTCTTTTTCTCACTTTCTTACTCTCACTTTCTTATTTTTTCTTTCTTACTTTTTCTCGCTTTTCCTTACTTTCTTTCTTTTTGTCTATCCCTTTTTCTTTCTGTCACTTTCTGTCTTTCTCTTTCCTTCTCTCATTTTCTTTCTCTCTCTCTTTCCTTCTTTTTGTCTGTCTATCTCTTTCTGCAATTTACTTTCTTTCTTTCTCTTTTATTTTCTTTCTGTCTTTCTTTCTTTCCTTCTCTCTCTTTCTTTCTTTTTGCCTCTATCACTTTCTTCCTTTCTGTATCTTTCTTTCTTTCTTTTTGCCTCTATCACTTTCTTCCTTTCTCTATCTATCTATCTTTCTTTCTTTCTTTCTTTCTTTCTTTCTTTATCACTTTCTTCCTTTCTCTTTCTTTCTTTCTTTCTTTCTTTTTGTCTCTATCACTTTCTTTCTTTCTCTATTTTTCTTTCTTTCATTCATTCATATATTCTTTCGTAAAAATCGAATTAGGTAAATAAGATCTTAAATTGTCAACATTAACTGCGTACTACATAAAATATTTGCAAACTACACAACAGTTCAACTTTCGAGTGTTTTAAAACAGAAAAGGAAGGAAACAGATGACATCACCAGAGCGGAGTTGCGGAAGTCTGTTAGGTCATGCGAACTCTCTATCATAATCAGGCTTCATCCGAAGAAGGTAAAACCTAACACCTCCTGGCCAACAGTTTGCTGCTCTAGTCCCGCCGAGGATAAGTAATTTCGTTTATTAATATGGCCGTCACTCTTTCGTATTCTGTCACGGGAGGCGATGTCACACCACACCGAAACAAAAAACAAAAAACACCCTCTTAAATTTTAGTGTTATCTTACGCCCAACCCCTAACCTTTAGATGTCCTCTTTGACCTTGTAAGTGAACTTTAGAGTCCCCCTACTTTTGGGTGGGGGGCTGGGTTGTGTGGGTTGGAGTTTTCATGGTAATCACCGGAGGATTTCGCAATTTTTTTTTCTGTCGGAGGGAAAATTCGTTTTGTTCATTCTCGTCATTCCAAATTATTCTTTCCGTCCATCTAGCCTCATCTTTGTCGTTTGAGGCATAAAAATTTCGGCCGATAAATTCTTCAACCTTCCACTGGTGTATTCTTTAGATACTTACACCTGACCGGTAGTGGGTGTTTGATCTCAGGTAAAAAGAATTTTTAAGCTAGACAGGAACTCGTCTTAAAGACTGACGCCACACAATATTCTTTATCTTGCAAAGTCCTTCATATTTGCTCTTATAACAAATTTAGCTAAACTTAGAAAGCATCAAAATTCTGAAAGATGAATAAAAAACAACAAAATACTATACATCTTATTGTATGCTCATGAGAGTTTTAAGAATAAGACAAGAGATTTAGGTGTCCTATTTGGATTTATTAATAGGTAAAAATAAAAAAGTAAGACAAGGACTGACTTTCTCATCCCCACTGAATTTATTTAATCTATACAGACAGACAACCCGAAGAAAACTAAAAAAAACGTATCAGAATTTATTGTTGGAATTTTGGGAGTCATGAAGCTTGAAGAGATAGGGGGGGCTCATTTGTAACCAACAACAACAGATTTTATGATTCATCTACCAAAATATAGGCTGTAAATAGATTCTGGTGAGGCTATACAACAGGGATTTCGGGCGCTGTGACTAATTGCAGGGAATTTTGAGGCCATATGAAATACGTATTCTTAGGCCAACATTAGTTATTCAAACCCATTTAGCTTATGATTCAGTAAAACGGGCCTTATTTTAATAACAAACACTTAAAAAAATTCATCTCATGCAAAGCAGTAAATCCACTAAGACACAAGGGGTTACTGAGAGTGAAAGAATAAAACAAGAAAAACATTATTAAGGAACGAGAACAATAGAAGAGTAATCAAGAAGACAGTAGATAACGATTGACATTACATATAAATTTGTTTTCTAGTCATTTCACTCCATGCAAGACAGTAAAGCCACTTAGACACAAGGGATTACTGAGTGTGAAAGAATAAGAAAAAAAGAGAAACATTATTAAGGTGCAAGAACAATTGAAGAGTAATCAAGAAGACAGTAGATAACGATTGACATTGCATTTAAATTTTTGAAGATCAAAATTGACTGCAAAGCAAGAAGCCGGAAGAACTTCCAGTCCCTGTGGAATTAATAGAATGACAGGAGAGTTCCAAAAGTTTTATACTAAGTCGTTTGATTAATTCCTTTTAGCAACTAATCAAACTAAGCAACTAAGCAACTTAAGCAACTAAAGGAAAATTTCAAGATGGACAAGATCACCATCATATTAAGCCTGTTTCACTTGCATGCCTTGACGTTTCATTACTAGAAAAGCTTTTTCTTTCTTTCTTTTTTCTTTTTTCATTATAAGATAAGCAACTTTCCACTGGTTGGACTATTATTTGGACTATTATTTGGACTTGTCTGTGTATGGGTGGCCTAGAATGGCTGGATACTGGAAGTTCAATCTGTCTTTGTTGAACAGGCAGGACTTCCGGCAACATCTCATTAGTGTCGTGCAGCGGGAACTACTGGGGGCGGTTATCAGTGGGAGAGGCTTAAGGATAGCATTAGGTCCTTCACTACCGAATATAGCCAGCGGCTCGTACTAGATAAGGTTAACAAAGTGAAGGTTCTTAAGGATAGTCTTTCCCAGGCTGTGGCTGGGGGGGGTCCTTAGAGATATACCTAGATATGGAGGCTCTGCAGCGCGCGTCTAGCGAGCGTTACCAGGGTCAGGTTGTTAGACATAAGTTAAACAAGATGTCTGGTGAAGCTGTGAATATGGGCGCATAACTGCGTAAGGAAAAGTTCCGATCTTTACATTCAGGAGACCGATACCTCGGAGTGGCGTACTCTGGAGGTCGGCTGATGGCATGTGCGAGGCGTTTCGGCGGTATTTCAAGAGCCGGTTTACCAGGAAGCAAGGTCTCTTTGGCGAAGAGTTTCGCAGCTATTTGGTTTACTTTCCTCGACTGAAGCGGCTAGCTGTGAGGGTTAGATAATGGAGGGCAAAGTTTACGTGACATTGAGGAGGGTAAGCAGTGGCAAGACTCCGGGACATGATGGTTTACACATGAATTATACTTGAGGTTGTTGCACATCTTTGTTCTGATTTTGACTGACGTGTTCAATAATTGGTTCCGCCAGGGGTCTGTCCCCAACCGAATCTCCAGCGGGTTGTGATCACGTTGTTGAAAAAAATAACAAAAAAAAAAACAAACAAACAAACAAAAAAACAAGGGTGTTGGGCGGAATTTATATAATTACAGACCCATAACTCTACTTAACACAGAGTTATGTCCAAGATCCTGTCGGAGCGTTTGCATTAGACTCTTCCAACTCTTTCCGAATCCTCTGCATTCTCCTCAGACTGAGACCCAAACACTCTGAAATGTTCGTATTGGAGCTTCCAGCGCGAATGCCAAGCAGTACAGCATGCTGTTTCCAAATTTCTGGCGACGTGAATTGCGTCATTGTGCTCTTTTTCTCACAGACGGTGTCGAACTGACCCTACTATACTGTGCAGTTGATGAAATCAAAAACAAACAACGCGCATGCGCGAAACTAATAATATAAAATGGCGATAATTTACCCATCGCACCCTGTTTTTGATTGATTCTTTTTCTACGGCTAATCAACCCTTTTCAGATTATTTAAAGCCAGAAAATATTTTTAAATTGTAAGAATTTTGGAGGCTTAGCGGTGAGATAATAAAGATTTTGTGATACAAATTATCCCATAGCTGGCGGGGGATATGTGGATTCATGCCTAATCAAACTTTTATAACCAAACAAGAAATTATAATGTGGATACGAAATGTGGGATCAATTCTATATTACAATCCTACATACAAACTCAAAAAGTGTCAAGAATATTAAGCCCATGCTCCAGTGCTCCCTCACTTTGTGAACACGGTAGTTTCTACACATTCTTTATATTTCAGAGAATGTAAATAAATCTAAAGGACATGTGTAGCTTATCAGTATTTAATTGATTGATTGATTGATTCATTCATTTTTTACGGCTTATCAACCCTTTTCGGGTTATTTAAAGCCAGGGAATATTTTTAGATTGTAAGAATTTTGTCTTTGAGATAATAATTATTTAGTGATACAAGACTTACCGGGGGGGGGAGAAGAAGTGGATTCATAGATTTCTCAAGAGTATTTGTGAATATAACGAACCCAACAGGAATTGGAACTCGGCTCCCTGACTAACAATTCCGTCATCCATTACATCACCCGCACATCCAAGTTTACAGCATCTGGTATTTCCATCGATTTCTCATAGATATGATGGCGCCGTCATATGGCTATGTTTTAGTGTCCCCACGTTGCTACCGAATGTAACACAAAGTCGAGGTTTCGAATGGGTCTAGCGGCAATACCGTGCAAAAATTGTCCAAGACCCCTCGGCACTTCTCCTTTTGGGGATGTCCCAGGCGCCGGGCAATATATATATCTCCCGAAGAACAGGTACAGCTTTGGGAAAAGGACCACTGGAGCATGGGCTTAATATTCTTGACACTTTTTGAGTTTAAATCCTAATATACGCTCCAGGCACAGGGCTGCTCTGAGAGAATATCCGTTTATCATGATAGGCGAAAATACTCCGCTCGGAGATGATAGGACGTCACTTTACCCAAGATAAAGTATTACTCGAGACTTCGCGTAATGACCCGGCAAGCGATTGCATTAAACAAAAAGCAAAAGATGCGAATAATAATAATAATAATAATAATAATAATAATAATAATAATAATAATAATAATAATAATAATAATAAATTGAAAACAAGAATAGTACCCGTCATAGTAGGTGCATTTGGAATGATAAAAACACAATAACACATTGGAAAAATCCCTGGAAATCCCAGCGTAAGAGAAATACAAACAATTGTCTTCATATATATGACCCACACCCTGAGAAGAACTTTGTCCTTGTCTTCATATATATGACCCACACCCTGAGAAGAACTTTGTCCTTGTCTTCATATATATGACCCACACCCTGAGAAGAACTTTGTCCTTGTCTTCATATATATGACCCACACCCTGAGAAGAACTTTGTCCTTGTCTTCATATATATGACCCACACCCCGAGAAGAACTTTGTCCTTGTCTTCATATATATGACCCACACCCTGAGAAGAATCTTGTTCTTGTCTTCATATATATGACCCACACCCTGAGAAGAACTTTGTCCTTGTCTTCATATATATGACCCACACCCTGAGAAGAACTTTGTCCTTGTCTTCATATATATGACCCACACCCTGAGAAGAACTTTGTCCTTGTCTTCATATATATGACCCACACCCTGAGAAGAACTTTGTCCTTGTCTTCATATATATGACCCACACCCCGAGAAGAACTTTGTCCTTGTCTTCATATATATGACCCACACCCTGAGAAGAATCTTGTTCTTGTCTTCATATATATGACCCACACCCTGAGAAGAACTTTGTCCTTGTCTTCATATATATGACCCACACCCTGAGAAGAACTTTGTCCTTGTCTTCATATATATGACACACACCCTGAGAAGAACTTTGTCCTTGTCTTCATATATATGACACACACCCTGAGAAGAACTTTGTCCTTGTCTTCATATATATGACACACACCCTGAGAAGAACTTTGTCCTTGTCTTCATATATATGATCCACACCCTGAGAAGAATCTTGTTCTTGTCTTCATATATATGACCCACACCCTGAGAAGAACTTTGTCCTTGTCTTCATATATATGACCCACACCCTGAGAAGAACTTTGTCCTTGTCTTCATATATATGACCCACACCCTGAGAAGAACTTTGTCCTTGTCTTCATATATATGACCCACACCCTGAGAAGAACTTTGTCCTTGTCTTCATATATATGACCCACACCCTGAGAAGAACTTTGTCCTTGTCTTCATATATATGACCCACACCCCGAGAAGAACTTTGTCCTTGTCTTCATATATATGACCCACACCCCGAGAAGAACTTTGTCCTTGTCTTCATATATATGACCCACACCCCGAGAAGAACTTTGTCCTTGTCTTCATATATATGACCCACACCCCGAGAAGAACTTTGTCCTTGTCTTCATATATATGACCCACACCCCGAGAAGAACTTTGTCCTTGTCTTCATATATATGACACACACCCCGAGAAGAACTTTGTCCTTGTCTTCATATATATGACCCACACCCTGAGAAGAACTTTGTCCTTGTCTTCATATATATGACCCACACCCTGAGAAGAACTTTGTCCTTGTCTTCATATATATGACCCACACCCTGAGAAGAACTTTGTCCTTGTCTTCATATATATGACCCACACCCTGAGAAGAACTTTGTCCTTGTCTTCATATATATGACCCACACCCCGAGAAGAACTTTGTCCTTGTCTTCATATATATGACCCACACCCCGAGAAGAACTTTGTCCTTGTCTTCATATATATGACCCACACCCCGAGAAGAACTTTGTCCTTGTCTTCATATATATGACCCACACCCTGAGAAGAACTTTGTCCTTGTCTTCATATATATGACCCACACCCTGAGAAGAACTTTGTCCTTGTCTTCATATATATGACCCACACCCTGAGAAGAACTTTGTCCTTGTCTTCATATATATGACCCACACCCTGAGAAGAACTTTGTCCTTGTCTTCATATATATGACCCACACCCTGAGAAGAACTTTGTCCTTGTCTTCATATATATGACACACACCCTGAGAAGAACTTTGTCCTTGTCTTCATATATATGACCCACACCCTGAGAAGAACTTTGTCCTTGTCTTCATATATATGACCCACACCCTGAGAAGAACTTTGTCCTTGTCTTCATATATATGACACACACCCTGAGAAGAACTTTGTCCTTGTCTTCATATATATGATCCACACCCTGAGAAGAACTTTGTCCTTGTCTTCATATATATGACCCACACCCCGAGAAGAACTTTGTCCTTGTCTTCATATATATGACCCACACCCCGAGAAGAACTTTGTCCTTGTCTTCATATATATGACCCACACCCCGAGAAGAACTTTGTCCTTGTCTTCATATATATGACCCACACCCCGAGAAGAACTTTGCCCTTGTCTTCATATATATGACACACACCCTGAGAAGAACTTTGTCCTTGTCTTCATATATATGACCCACACCCTGAGAAGAACTTTGTCCTTGTCTTCATATATATGACCCACACCCTGAGAAGAACTTTGTCCTTGTCTTCATATATATGACCCACACCCCGAGAAGAACTTTGTCCTTGTCTTCATATATATGACCCACACCCCGAGAAGAACTTTGTCCTTGTCTTCATATATATGACCCACACCCTGAGAAGAACTTTGTCCTTGTCTTCATATATATGACCCACACCCTGAGAAGAACTTTGTCCTTGTCTTCATATATATGACCCACACCCTGAGAAGAACTTTGTCCTTGTCTTCATATATATGACCCACACCCTGAGAAGAACTTTGTCCTTGTCTTCATATATATGACCCACACCCTGAGAAGAACTTTGTCCTTGTCTTCATATATATGACCCACACCCTGAGAAGAACTTTGTCCTTGTCTTCATATATATGACCCACACCCCGAGAAGAACTTTGTCCTTGTCTTCATATATATGACCCACACCCTGAGAAGAACTTTGTCCATGTAATGTTATGGGTGTTAGAAAAACAAATCATGAAATGTAGCCAAAACAAATCATGAAATGTGGCCATAACAACACACCACTACCTGCCTTATGTCTTCCTGCAGACTTGGTAGGAAGTGTGACCATAGCAGAAATCGAAATATAATAGTAGTAGTAGTAGTAGTAGTAGTAGTAGTAGTAGTAGTACTAATCAGATTGCACGGTATTGGCACCCACTGAGTATAACATTTGGCATGACAGACAAAATCTACATCGGAAATATGCAACTTTTACTAGAGGGAAACTTCAAGAAACTGGTATGAACACCATCCAGACCCGGTTACAGAGATTGGACCTGCAACCATTTTATTGGACTTTACAATACACACACACAGAACAATCAAAGCTAATCTTCAAGACATCTTGATTAAAGACCACAAGAACAGAATGTGTTTTCTTATTGAAATTTCCTGCAGACTGAAATATGGCTTTGAAGAACTTAAAAAAAAATCAAACTACAAGGATCTTGAAGTAGAAATCTCAAAAATGTGGCATATGAGAACATCAATAATTCCAGTTGTATTTGGGGCACTGGGTTTAATTGGAAAAAGGTTCTGATAGACTCATTGAGGGGGGTATACCTGACAACTCATCCCTGAAATAAATGCAAAAATAGTTCCCACAAGGACAGCTTACACCCTACGAAGGACTTTATTTATGTAAAATGTGTGTTTTAGGTGTTTTTTTTTTTTTACAAAATGTTCAGTGAAAAATGTCATTTCTGAGCTTAGGTCTCTGGTTGGGACCCGGAAGGAAATGAGTATACAACAGAAATAAAAGGAAATAATAAATAATAATAATAATAATAATAATAATAATAATAATAATAATAATAACATTTATTTAAATAATATTAACCGATTAAAACGAAATATAAGTAGTTTATGGCGTTTGATTTGATTTGTCTTTTTTTTTACGGTGTATCAACCTCAATGGGTTATTTAATGATGAAAAGATTTTTATTGTTGGTAATATTTTTTTCAAAAATGTTTTGCTGAAAATATTTTTCTTTCAAAAATGTACTGCTGGTAATAATTTTTACAAAAAAGTATTGCTGGTATTAAAACCTATTTTTATACTTTCATAGTGTTTGACTCCTTTTGTAGGGTTAGCTAATTTCCCATAACTGGGACCCTAACAGGTGCTAAAAAGAAGGAACATTTTTTTAAAAATAATTAAAATAAACTTTGATCTTTCCTCTTAATAATAACATAAGCATTTAGACGATAAAATTTTGTTTTCGTCTAGTTTGACGTCTTTTTCATCATGCTATCCTATTTTTTAGCAATCTCATGGAGGTACCTATATTTTCTGAATGCCAGTTTTCTGTGGAAAGTTTAACGAAATGCTTCCAATTACTTTTCTTTGGTTCATGACAGAATTACCTGATTCGCTATGGTTACCTTCAAGCAAGATACGGTTGGTTTTTATGGAACATCGAAGCACGGGAACATCTCGAAGCAGCGATCAAGAATTACCAACGGATGGCTGGAATCCCCGAAACCGGTAAATCATTTTTAATTCATTAATGAGAGAGAGAGAGAGAGAGAGAGAGAGAGAGAGAGAGAGAAATTTTCCGGTTTTCCGAGTTTAAAGACCAAAGAAGGAAACGACGTAAAAAAATACATTGAAAAACTTAACCATTATTACTGTTAATATTAAAATATAATCTCATTTACTAGAGTGTCAGTACTGTTTGTCGAGAAACTCGGTATGAATTTATGGATGAATAAACTTTGAAAATTTATCATTTGCGGTTCATTTACATCAAATCTTTGGTATCTCGACGTGGTGTAATGTTAATCAAGCTTATCTCGCTAGAACAATTACGAGTGAGCAGTGAGTACGATACTCACTGGGTGCTTCATATTTAAGGCCTTGTGTCACATTTAAGACACGCTTAGAAGATGACCAGGGTGCCTCGACGTGGTGTAATTGTCAGCAAGCTTGTTTCGCTAGAACAATTATGACTGAATAGTGAGTTCAATCCTCACTGGGTGCCCCATACTTTCGCCCTCGTGCCACATCTTTGATAGGCATACAAAATCAACTTTTCCATCAAACACAATAGCCATTTTAAGTTTGACTTACTTCCTGACGATTGATAATCCCTTTATCGATTTTCATTGCATTTTATAATAAAATCATTACAGTGCATCTATAATATGTATATAATAATCATATTCTATCATTAATGCTTGCATTAATTCCTGACCACTGGCAATACCTTTCTTCTGGGTTTTCAATGCATGCCAGTAAAAAATCATTAACAATAAATTTATACTGCATATAATAGTCGTTTATATTAGCAGCGCTTGGCCTTTGACAATTCCTTTTTAGTTAAAACCTTTTTGTCCTTCGGTGTTCTCTTTTTGGGGGGATGATTATTTTATAGAGGCGTTGAAAACAATAAAGAAAGGTATTGTCAGTGGTCAAGAATGAATGCAAGCATTACTGATAGAATAAGGCTATTCGCTATTATATGTATAACTAGCCTAAAAGCAGCCCTTCGGGGGAACTTTAGCTCCTGCGGAAGGCTTTTGAGCCTTCGGCTTTTTATCTTCATCCTTTTACCTTCAGCGTCCTATGTACATAAAAGTTATAAGAATTTAGAAATAATAAAATTATTTTATCTTTATTCGACACCTTAATTCGGCATAATCTTTCTTCGTATACGCAGTCGATCTCCGTAGTTTGATTATATTTATTTTGTGCGCATTTTTTATTTTCTTTTAAAATCACTAATTCTTTTTTATCCTTTCAAAAAAAGTCAGTCTTAAGACATTAGGGAACCCAAATTATGTAATATTTTGAATATGTCACAGTACACATGCTAGAAAAAGAAAAAGAAAACATATGAACAACGTTCTGTGCCCTGCTTAAGTTTTAATAAAGAATTGTTTTTTTTTTAAACCTTTCACTCTGTTCAATATTTAACTTTAAATGAGTTATTTATTTAATTTTTAATCGCGTGTAACTAGAGTAGTTACCTGTTACTTCAGGATGTTTATCATTCGGCAAGATCGAAAAATGGACGGACACACGTACACTGCGCTTTATTTATATAGGTGTAGATGCATTGAAAATCAAGAAGTAAAGGATTGTTTGGTTTGCTTTGTTTTACGGTATATCAACCTCAATGGGTTATTTAATGCCGACAAGATTTTTATTGCTGTTAATATTTTTTTTTCAAAAATTCATTGCTGGTAATATTTTTGTTTTTTCCAAAAATGTATTGCTGGAAATAATTTTTTTTTTAAGCATTTCACCCCTAGCAAGGCGGGAAGCCACTAGCACGCAAGGGGTTATAGAGGATTTGGAGCGAGAGCAGATAGGAAAGATAGAGGAAAGGATGAGGAGAAGGATAGTGAGTAGATCAAGGCAACTGGAGATGTCGATTGACATTACATTTGAATAGTTGGAGATTATAGCTATCAGGGAAACAGTAATAGGGAAGGGAGTTCCACAGGCGAGAGGTGCGAGATATGAAGCTATTGGAGTAGAAGATATTCCCAAAAAAGCATTTCTGGTATTAAAACCTATTTTTATATTTTCATAGTATTTTGACCCCTTTTGTGGGGTTAACTAATTGCCCATAGCTGGGACCCTGGTGGTTGCTACCAACCAGGGTCAGAGTGGGACTGGGAACACCAGCAATTAAGAGATGGTTCCATGCTCCTCAAAAGCTCCTGGTCAAAAGGCCTTGCTATCGGGTGTAGTTTATCGTCTTAGCCAGGACGGGTCATTGGTTAGGAATTAATGCAAGCCTTACTGATAGGTATGTATTAAAAATCAAGAAGAAAGGGATTGTCAGTGGTCAGGAATTAAAAATTAACCATTTCTTATATAATAGGTTTATTATTTGAGTAAATGTAAATACATTGGTATTATAGGGTCGCATTAAAATTCAGGTCAGGAATTAATGCAGACATTGCTGCTAGAATAGGGGCTTTTATATGTATAATATAAATACATGATTAGTCATAGTTGCAATTAATTGAATAAATAAACTTCCAATAATGATGATAAAAATTCAAATTACAGTTTGTATTTTTATCACCTGGTTTTTGTATGCAAAGGTGTGTGGAAGATGATTTTTTGTGTCTTTTCACCGTAAACCGTTTTATCATTTGAAATGTTCGTAGGAATGTCTCTGATATAATTTTCATATATTTTAAGAAATGTCATTACTTACGTTTTATAGAAATGAAAGAGGTACAAGTGTATTGGCTTAGATAAGAAGCTGATATTTGTTTGTCTTTTTTATGCCTTTTGATCTGAAGCCGCTTCGTATCCCTCTGAGTAAAGGCGTAGATTTTTCTCGACATGTTGCCATATTTGTCATAGCTGAATGACCACAACCTGCTCCAAAGTTTCATATTTATCTGTTTTTAGGGGCGACAAACTCAAGATATATATACATTCGCATGCAGACGGCCACCCCACAGATATGAACCATAAAATAAACAATGAGTTGAAATTTAAAATCAAATTTTTATATCGATAGAGTTAACGTAGAAATCAAGCGTTTAGATACGCTTCCTCTCGCAAATTTAGATTTTATTCTCGTGAATTTTTTTTTTTTTTTCTGGTGACGCTGGACAATCGGCGAAACATGTCGGTGTAATTTCTTTTTAATTCTTTTACATCATACTTCTCTGCCTTCGACTGGGATAGTTATAAAATAATATTAAGCACAAGCCTTCGGAAAGGGGCTGGGATTATTACCCGGTGTCTGAAGCGTCCCCAAAAGGGGAAGTATCGAAGGTGGCTTCAGCAAATTTTCCATGGTATTAACGTTAAACATACTTTACACTGAATTTGAGTCACATTCGGCAGCGACGTGGGCACACTGAAAAAATACACAAATTTATCACTCCATCGGATTCTCATTCATCTTTATTCATTATATATATATATATATATATATATATATATATATATATATATATATATATATATATATATATATATATTTCTGAGATGAGGTATTATGTACACTACTTACATTATTCGGACTATTGTACTCATCTTTGACACCATATTTATTACAACGTTTCGGTTGTTGTACGCTCCGGCCTTCTTCGGGTGGTTGGAATGTCGAACTGAACACTTTATTTCGCTCACTGGGTAGACTGTTCTAGTTCCACGTGCCATGTCTAATGGATGTCAGTAACCAGTTATCTCCTGTTAATTCCCCTCTCCAAGTTCTCCACTGCCATAACCGGGTATTGAACTCACATTCACACTGTAACCAACGCCTTTTATCACACTAACCAACCAACGCATTTATCCACTGTGCCATGTATCCTTGAGGTTAGATCCAGTGACAAGACCCAAAGAGTGTGAGTTTAATACCCGAGTGAGCGAAATAAAGGGTTCAGTTCGACATTCAAAACACCTGAAGAAGGCCGGAGCGTACAACAGCCGAAACGTTGTAATATATATGGCGACAAAGAGGAGGACAATAGTCCGAAGAATGTAAATAGTATATACATATATATATATATATATATATATATATATATATATATATATATATATATATCGGCCTGACGATTGCGTTTAGCATGAAACAGCCTGTCGCCTCTGAGTGTTGACTTCAATGTTCACTTTTATATTTATATACGTTCTATCTCTGATATTGAGCACTTTATCCCATAAATATAACACACCTTAAAACTATATATATATATATATATATATATATATATATATATATATATATATATATACGCGAAGTCTGATCAAAAAGTATTGGGACTATTGCTATAAAAAGAAAACTACAACACATATCAATTCGATATTTAATCTCCTTCGAAGTAGTCCCCTTCTGAAGCCACACATTTTATCCAGTGTCGTTTCTATTGATAGAAGGATTCCTGAAACTCCTTTTTTGGGATAGCGAGTAGCCATATTGTGGCTTCTCTTGAATTTCTTCGACGTCTTGTAATCTTGTTCCTTTTAAGTAAGATTTTATTTTTGAGAAAAATGTAGCAAGGGGCGAGATCTGGGAAATATAGTAGTTGTCGGACGTGGGGAATGTTGTGCTTGGCCAAAAACCTCTACATGAGACATGATCACTGATGGAACTTCTGTGGTATGGTTAGACGACCACACTCTACACACTTTCCTTCCAAGCACTGCTAAGCACTGCTATAAACAACTGAGGGAAACGAGAACCTTATAACTGCATTCACAATATAATTTATTTAGTTCCGTTAGCATAGCAACAGTCCTGAGACTTTTTGATCAAAAAGGTATATATCATTTTATTCTACACACACACACATACATATATATATATATATATATATATATATATATATAAAATGTAAGGAAATGACATATACGTTTTTATATAGCAGAACAATGTCATGAAAATTAATGACAATGTGGAAAAAAATCTTCCATGTGATAAGTTTCGTTCTTTAGAACTTTGGCGGACTAAAACTAATGTTTACATTGATGCAACTTCACGTGCTCATAAAAGGGGAGGGACAATGAAATTTAAGTTCAAAAGTTTCAAATTTCGGTGTCTCCTCCTCCGTTTCCTGAGCATGTGGAGTTGCATCTACGTAATCATTACTTTTTTTTATTTTTTTTGAAGCCCTAATGGACGAAACGCATTACAAGAAAAATCTTTTCCACTTTCTCATTCATTTTCATAATTATATATCACTTTAAACATTATTTTTAGTGGATACACATATTTCAGTAGACGCTCCTTTTATTTATTAAACACTATATTTATTTATTTTCATCTACCGGCCTGAATCTTGGAGAAATCTTATTAAAGAAAAAGATTCACCCTCCAGCATGATTCGAACCACTTTGCAGGAGAAATTGTTTTTAGATCCGACGTGCTTTAGACCGAATTGTCCGTGAAAGGTCTCGCAAATCGAGTAAAGCTGAAGAGTGCCTTATAAGCGCAAATCCTTCCAAGATAATAAATAAAAAATCCATTTTTGATCCTCTTTTTTCACCTGCCTTTGAAATCTTAACACGCCAGCCATTTTAATTATTACATTTTGCAAATTACTACAGATAAAGTGAATATATTACTGTTTTTCCATTACAATTTCTGAGGTTGTAAACCAGATGATATTACAGTTTTAATTTTCTATTGATGTATAAAGCGACCCCTTGTGTTGGGATGATTTTTAAAGTTCACATTCTACTTGTACATTCTTGTATATATTGTTATTGCCAGCTAAAGTCTCCCCATAAAAAAATGCCACCAGTGTATGTGTATGGCAATGAAGATGAGGATAACAGTCCGAATAATATCAATAATGTAAATAAATCAGATTAATAAAAAATCTATTACTTTCTCTAAAATATAATTTACTCTATCAGTAATAATCACATCTCTAGTGTGTCATTTAAGTAGTAGATTAATTGTATCTTGTATATTTGGGAAAAGAGAAACATGGGTAACAGAATCAGACATTATCGCTTGTAATATTTTAGCTTGGGTTAAAATGTTAATAATAGCGATAAAAACGGATTTCTTAAAACAAGAGTAAAAAATGACAAAAAAGATTAATAAAAAAATTACATTACCGTAAAATAATCTATTCTTTCTGCTTACGGAGGGATAGCTGGTCGGACTTAATATAGATTCTTAAACGTTTAAGTGAAATTTCGAGTGACATATTTCTTGGTTATAGGACCATACCTGTTCCTAAAATCATGTTCTCCTACTGAAGAAGTCTCACTCGAAATTTCAATTTTCTTTATTTATATTAAGTCCGGTTAGCTATCCCTCGGTAAGCAGAAAGAATAGTTGTTACGCTTAAATTAACACATATTCAGCTATCATCGAACCAATTCTTTCGCATGAAGAAAATAAAATTTATTTTCTAACCTTTGCATTAAATATTTCATATGTCATGTTTTGATCTGAACTTTTTTCTCTCTTTTCGTTTCCTACTTGACAGGTAAACTTGATCAAGACACATATCGGATGATGAGGGAGCCAAGGTGCGGTGTGCCCGACATGAGCTACACTCAGAGTTTGCACATAAGAACAGGACTTGGTGCCCGAAGACAGAAACGGTTTGCAGTACAAGGTCAAAACTCTTAATCTAATGCAACGTATTTAGTTTTCGTAAAATACTCGGAGATTTCAATTAATTTATTTGCACATAAGAAGAGGTCTTTGCCTTCATTTTCTTTTTACATCAGCTAGAGAGTTAGCAAATCAGTAATAAATCTTCGAAAGAAAGGCGTTCTCAACGGTGTTTCTAAGGACGGACAAGTCGAGCAAGAAACCGAGACGAGCGACAGTCTTTCTTTCCTTTTGTCTTTGACTTCCTTTTCTTTTCACCTTTGATTAACATTTATATTGTATGTTGGTTCAAATCGGCATTATGAAGACCAAGCCTCATAGATTGTAAGCAACTTGAACAAAATAATTGCCAAAATATTTTGATAAACGCTAAGAGAACTTATTTAATGGAAACGGTTACCCAGAATATCCAAGACGTGACAAAGGAATGAGATTAAAATTTGGACATCATTTTGTTGAAAATCGCAATTCTTAATGAAGACATTTCGTGTCCATATTAATATTAAAGTATAATTTGAAATATTTTCATAGCCGATGTTTGTTTTTCCTTTGAGGTAACATAGAATTTTCAACAAAAAGAAATTAAAATTCTACTCTCCATGCAAATTTGTCTCCCCACATGAAGTTATGTTGAGGCAATCCCAGCTTAAGATGAACATATTATACACGTTTAATGGACACACCCTTCAACTTTCTGACCCCCAAAAGACAGATACTAGCAGCAGCTCGATATGATCTCTCATCTCTCACCGATAATTGTTGAACATGAAAATGCTCATAATTAATAATCTCGTCTTACCTTTGGTGTCCAGTGCATCAGGCTCACCGGCCCTTGTTTTGCCTTTGGTATCCAATGCTTCAGGCTCACTGACCCTCGCTTTGTCTTTGGTGTCCAGTGCCTCAGGCTCACCGATCCTCATTTTGCTTTTTGGTGTCCAGTACCTCAGGTTCACCAACCCTTTTTTGCCTTTGGTGTCCAGTACCTCAGGTTCACCAACCCTTTTTTGCCTTTGGTGTCCAGTGCCTTAGGCTGACAGAACCTCGTTCTACCTTTTGGTGTCCAGTATCTCAGGTTCACCAACCCTTTTTTGCCTTTGGTGTCCAGTGCCTTAGGCTTACAGACCCTCGTTTTGCCTTTGGTCCACAGTGCCTCATTACACTATAACCACGAACAACTAGTATATATTTTCAATCTTGTTGAAGACATATGATTCCACGAAATTATTCTTTTGAAATCTTTAGCCTCGAAATGGAACCACCAGACAGTCACGTATAGGGTCAGCGTCTACCCAGAAGATTTGGTATCAACTGAAGTGGATCACATTATCGATAAAGCTTTTCAGGTGAGTTTCTTTAGAATAATTTCCAAACCATTTTTTCTTTCCAATCTCACGAGAAACGGCTAATATCATTGCCATTATCACTGTGGGGATTATCATTAATAGGTATTTAATTGGAGCAGCCAAATTTGACAAGCGACCATATTTGTGTCGCTTTGAATACAGTTTGAACTATAATTTGTGTATTTCTATTGCTTGCGCGAGTTTGACAAGACTCAAGAATGTTTCAAGAAGTTTTGACAATATAGATCTTGAAATATCAATTAATCTAAATATTCCAGACTTGTGTCATCTTTGTTCTAGAAGTAGGATTTGTTTAATACGTTTTCTCAGGTGTTGCTGTCAGTAATATAGTAACAATTTGAAGTAGAAGTTTTCTTTGACTCATTCTCCTTTACTGCTGAAAAACTTTTATTTTATTGTGATGGATGGTTACAAGCGAGAGGGGAGATGGGATGTGCTTATTTTATTACCGCATATGGTATTTGTCGAATTTCTTTCCTTTTCTTTTTCTTCTCACTCTTTTTGTTGTTAGCGGACATTGCTGACGCCGGTAAATGAGTGACAAACAACGTTTCTTAAAATGTTTTTTTTCTTTCGTTCACACTTGTTCACTCACACTCTCATACATAACCACATACATAGACAATGGTTAGTGTTTCTCGAATTTTGCCAACTTTTGGTGAAAATAACGTTTTCATCATTTTAAACTATTAGCGACTTTCACTATGGAAGATCAAACGCGAAGACATCTTTTGCTTTTGAAACTGGAAACATTCATAAGAATTTTTTTCACTGCAGAAGAAATATACTTTTCAAAAAAAATTTTCAAATGAATAAATTAGAAAAAAAATTGTTATCACTGATAATACAGGATGCGATAGAAGTACACCCCCCTCAGAAATATCCCTCCCCAAAAATACACCCCCGACTATAATAGTAAGACATTAGCTAAATAAAGACACCATTGTCACTAATTTCTTACCATTATGTGGGAGGTATTTCTGGGAGGTATATCTGGGAGAGATTTCTGCCGCACTCTGTATTATACCAAGACTTCAGTTCTGATGTAATGGAATAACCAGTCACCCTCATTAATGATTACATTATATGTAGTAAATACTTATAAAGTCAACCGTCTACGAGAGACTGGGGGAGAAGCATGAGAGTGAGACGACGCAAGCACGTCCGACCTTCCAATTAGTGGCACTCACTACTAGATTGACCTGTGTGTATAACTGTACCGTATTTCATATTGTACTTGTGTGCAATAAACCTTTCTTCTAGTATCCGTTAGCACGGAATATAACAAGTTCTTTAATCATAAAAAGTCTTTTCTAAAAAACAAAACAAATAAACTTTTTTCCCATTTTTAAGGTGTATACTTACGCATATGGTCTTCTGTAGTAAAAATAGCTGAAGTACATACTACGAAAAATTACCTCGAAACTTTTTTGTAGCGCATCCCAATTTGTGATGAGCCATAGAAAGAAAGAAGGACTGCCCATATGTCGTTTATACATTAGGTGTGTGCAAATGTTTCCATCGCTTTTTTAAAAAACTAGACTACACCTAATATACATCTCTGTATAGTCTGTTAGAAATATATTTCTAATGTGAAAACTTGACGCACTATACTTACAAAGACTCAGCGGGACTATCAAACTAACAAGTGCATAAGGTCAACTTCACAATACGCGGTTTAGTCTAGCATTTCAAATATTTTTCATCGCTGACAGAAGCAGTTTCAAGAATAAAGATGATCCGAGCCTGGGAGCAAGAAAAATAGAGAAGTATATTCAAAATTACCCAGATTCATAAGAAGAGGAAAGTTAAGACCATAAGAAATAGAAAGCCGTTGATACGAATTAAAACCAATGAAATTCTATTGAATCAGAGAATTCAAACGTGAATGGATACAATGTAAACACACGTCGCATTTACAATTCTATGGCGTAGCTTAGATGTGGCAGAAGGCCGAAAGTATGGGGCACTCAGTGAGGATCGAACTCACTAACCAGTTGTAATTTTTCTAGCGAGACAAGCTTGCTAACCATTATATGTGAAGTCATATATTCAAACAAAATTATTCACAGAATATAAAAAAAGGGACACTTTAAGAAACAATACAATACTTAACAAAATCTATTTTACAATTTAAAATGCATTAGAATGCAAAATAAATTATAAACTTTTATATTATTATATTAATTATAAAGTATTATTTAAAAAGCCAGAGAAAAATAATTAATTACAATAAAATAAAAATAAAATAAAAGTAAAAAATATTTATTGCTCTACTTTTGTATTGAGCCCTGTTTTAAATTAATGTTTTGAACGTTGAAATTTTATTCTTTGTTCTTTTACATTTGGATATATATATATATATATATATATATATATATATATATATGTGGTGGTACTCGTTTGGAAAAACCTCGGATAGTTCAACTTGCAGTAGAACAAATCGGTACCCGAGGAAAAATGGGGAATAAAAAAAAGGAAAGAACTAAAAACATTAAACCAAGGTGAAAACAACCGTCTAGTGTTCAAGCTCCAAGTCCAAAGAAAGAAAAAAAACACAAACAAAACGATTAAAAAGACAACTACGTAAAGTGCTCAATACACTAAGTAGCGCAAAACCTAAGATAACCCTAAGGAGCCAGGCCAACCTACCTAGGTTTCACCTAAACGGATCTTCAGGTTATTGCTGGCGCCAGCATTACCCTGAAGATCCGTTTAGGTGAAACCTAGATAGGGTTGCCTGGCTCCTTAGGGTTATCTTATATATATATATATATATATATATATATATATATATATATATATATGTATATATGTATGTATGTATGTATGTATATATTGACGTCACCACCAATATGAAAGCTAGCTGAAGGGAAATTTAGTGAAGATATTATCAAAAATTAGCGTCCCATCGTCCTGAGGACGATAGAGAGCGAAGATGAATGTAACACTGTGGATAAGCACCAGGTTGTTGGGGACTTTGTGTTGATTATTTTGTTGCTTACTTTTACAAATAAGCTTGGTAATGATGTCTGTAAATCTGTCGTTCAGAATGACCCCCTTTTTTATGTCTTTCACTCTGACGCTACGACAATCTTGCAGGTTTGGAACAACATAACAACAATCCAGTTCTTCCGAAGTGAGTTTGGGCCTGTCGATATTGACGTAAAATTTCTGGAATCCGACCACGACGACGGGGTTCCTTTTGATGGTCCAGGAGGTGCCACTTCCCACGCATTCTTTCCGAATGATAATAGCCTCGGATTGAGCGGGGATATCCACTTTGACTCTAGTGAGAAATGGAGCCTGGCTGTAAACAGCACCCCAGAACCAGGTAAGCGAGAATTACGTCTCTTTACTATCTAAATCCCGTGAATAAAATACTTTGCGATTTAAAGACAGAGTAGTCTCCCTTTTAGGATATGTGTTGTGGTGTAATGGATACCGACTCGGAATGAGAAGTTGGAGCTCCGAGTTCGAATTCCAGTCGGATTCATTACATTCACTTATGCGCAAATAACCTTGCGAAAGGTATGGATCTATCTATTCTCCCCCAATCTATGGGTTGAATAGCAGGACAAACTAGATTCTATAGACTTGATTAGCAGCCAGTCTACCGTAGAAAGAAACCTATTGCAGGAAAATCTCTGCCTAGACAAACATGAATCAAAAGAATGTATCACGTGTGGCACTTAACTGACTGCGTTTCCCTTTATCCGCGGGTTCGTTTTCCGCTGTTTCGGTTCCCCGTGATCAACGTCAGGAAATAAATTATTCATTTAACAATGATCCTCGAACATAAGAGTAAGGATTCTGATTTTCTTAGTCGTAATTGTTCTAGCAAAAAAAATTTGCTATCCATTACAGCACGTCGGTGTGCTCTATCCTAGGGTGATTTTCTAGCGTAGTTTAGATGTGGCACACTTCCGAAAATATGGGACACCCAGTGAGGATAAAACTCATTACTCAGTCGTAATTGTTCTAGCAAAAAAAGCTTGCTAACCATTACAGCACGTCGAAGTGTCCCAAGTGATTTTCTAAGTGTAGCTGAGATATGGCACAAGGACGAAAGTGTGGAGCGCTCATTGAGGATCGAACTCATTACTGAGTTGTAATTGATCGAGCGAAACAATCTTGATAACCATTACATCACAACGAAGTGTCTTTTTTTTCCTAAGTTGAGCTGAGATGTGGCACAAAGCCGAAAGTGAGGATCGAACTCACTACTCTGTCATAATTCTAGTGTTATTGACGTAGCCGGTATTCAGATTTTCAATTTTTCCGTTGCTCAGTCTCTCAATCAAACAGTGGATTTCACTACTCGTTTTCCTAATAATTCTGATCAACCTGCTTCTTTACTTGATTTGTTCCTTGCCTCCTCTCCTGACTCTTGTCGAGTATCACAACTCTGAAATATTAAAGTCGGAGTAGTAGAAAAGGAAAAAAAATGAATGATAGACCGATGATGGTTCTATAAGGTCAACGAAGCCCAGATTAACGTGTAATTAATGTAACATAACAAGAACAATGTGTTCATATGTTTTGCGGCTTCTGTCATTTCGATTTATATCTGAATAAAAGTTGATGCTAACATAATGCGAACTTGCCAGAAAAGATTCACAAACACCAAATTAATGAAATCGCCAGCAGCTTCTCCAGAGATTAATATAATAAAAAACACTCCATTAATATGAAAATCAAAATAATATTGAAGTAAAGAAGATCTCTGGGAAGCAACATACCATTGTTACATGTGTTGTTAAAGTCGGAACCGTAGAAAAGTGAACAAAACGAAAGACTGATGAAGTCTTTGTCCAAGTTTCTAGTATGAAGCATTATCATTATTTACATTACTTATTTATAGTCTAGGGAAGCACTGGTTTATCCATTTTGTGACGGAGTATTAAGAGTTCAATCCCTAGGTCTGGTAGTAAAAACGTAGATTCAGTGAAAACACGCGCAGAAATTGCTATGTACTAAATGAGAACAAGGCACAATATATCTCTTGATATGGTTATTTAAATGAGAACAATCTACTTCGATAAAGGAGATAAAGGGTTATGGTTAGGGCGTTTTTCGAAATTCTACGAGGGTTACTCACATTGACAAACACCTGAAAAGGGCCGGAGGACGTAGCGGCCGAAATGCTGTAATAATAACAGCAAAGGGACATTAGTTTGAATGTAAATAAAACTGATGAAAGTTGTTGAAAATGTTGGATCACCGACCCCTGATAATAATCACAGGCAGCGTGATTTGGAATTACCGCCCTCTGACGATAATTACAGACGGCGCGAGATTTTAAAGAATCGATATCTTTCTTGGTGAAGGTTGCTTTGAAATTTTCACATTTCATTTCATTTTTCATTTTTTCTTTTGTAAAATTTCCTATCAATATATTTGTTAATATTTACGTTCAAATTCTATGTTTTATTTTTCTTTTGAACTTCCACCAAAAATGTTTGCGAGTGAAATGTACCAGGAACATATAAAATCTCATTGAAAGTGCTGAATCCTGCAACAAATGTCAAAGAGTCTAGATTAACCTCTCATTATAGTGTATATATATAGCTGGCCACTCGTATTCGGGGATACCTGTCTACTAGGGCGGCTCGCCAATCCCTATTGCATTTGTGATTATTCAACACCGACAGAGTCCACCTGTGGTTTGTACTGCAACTATTCTGAGCAAACCGTAATTACAGTTTCTTAGTTATCTAACGTGATCAACAATTTGAACAAGTTCAGCACACTCAAACTCTCGGTCACGATGACTTGCGACTTCGTGCTAGCACAGCTGTCGACGGCCCCCAAGGGTTCCGTCTACCCAATTTCATTCACAAGGCTTGGGTCAACCTGTGATATGGTTTTTCAGGCGCTTTCCAAAGGTGCCACATGCTGGGATCGACCCCCTCCAGTCCGATAACATCCGGAAGTTTCCTTCCTGATAAATTGACAATAGTGAGATTCGAACCCGGGTCTCATGGTCAGAAAGCGAACGTTCTAACCACTCGGCCACGTGCCCGTTATAGTGTAAAATAATATAATATTGCTTTTGCGGACCATGTCTTTTGTGTTTATAAATAGATTTATGTTTCACTTTGTTTGCTAATGAGACGTTGCCAAGAAAAGAAAACAAAAAGGAAAAAAGAATTTAGAAACACCAAATTAATGAAATAATCCCCAGGCTCTTCAGATAATAATCTAATAGAAAACTGCTAGTCCGCCATTAATACGATAATGAAAAATAATATTGAAACAAAAAAAATCTCTGGCAAGCAATAAAAACTGCCGTGAATAATGTTACAGTCGAAACATTAAAAAAACATCAACAAAATCAATAAGTGAAAGACTTATGAAATTTACAGAATGTAAAAAAGATCTATATTAACAAAAACCCAGTGCGCAGCAAATACGTAAACGTAAATTCATTGTATATGAAAACAGAAAGTGAACATCTTTAAGCTGAAAGAAAGTCAACAGTAGTTCATTTAAATATTCTTTCCAACGGAAAACGTCGAACCTTGAATCAGCATTCATGTCAGATAAACACAAGAAACGCCGGCTATAATTCGTAAAGGATCACAAAAATGGGACAACAGAGGATTTTTTAAAATATGGCCCAGTTCAGCCTTGCATCAACGGTCCAGACTATTGCTGGTGGTGTAATGATGTAGGGAATATTTTCTTGGTCTGGACTGAGACCTTTTGTACCAATAAATAGTAATGATACTATATAAATAGTAATGATACTATCAGTTTCCCTACAAGGAAACATTTGGCATTCATTGACTGAGCAGACAGTACTGCTTCAATTGAAATTTATAAAATCTTAGTATCTGTCTATTTTTCTGAGATGAGGTATTATGTACACTATTTACATTATTCGGACTATTGTGCTCATCTTTGTCGCCATATTTATCCCAACGTTTTGGCTGTTGTACGCTCCGGCCTTCTTCAGGCGGTTGGAATGTCGAATTGAACCCTTTATTTCGCTCACTGGGGTAGACTGTTCTAGTTCCACGTGCCATGTCTAATGGATGTAAGTTATCAGTTATCTCCTGTTAATTCCCCTCTCCAAGTTCTTCACTGACTTAACTAGGTATTAAACTCACACTGTTTGGGTCCTGTTACTGAATCTAACTAACGACTTTATCCACTGTGTCATGTGTCCTCGAGTAGAGTGACAGTGAAATAAAGAGTTCAGTTCGACATTCCAACCACCTGAAGAAGGCCGGAGCGTACAACAACCGAAAAGTTGTGATAAATATGGCGACAAAGATGAGGACAATAGTCCGAATAATGTAAATAGTGTATATAAAATCTTACTCTTAAGGTTTTTCAACTCCAGTAGCTGTTATCGCTCTTTCCACTACTGATGGGAGTTTCCTTCCTAACCTTTTACTTGAAGTAGTGTGGGAAATACCACACCCTACATAAATATTGTCTCTGACCACATGAATCAATTCATATCTATAAATTTATATATGAGATGTTCGGTTAATCGAATACGATATCCGATCAAAAAGTATCGGGACTGTTGCTATGGAAATGGAGCTAAAGTACGAAGAGTAAATCTGCTTATAACGTTCTAGCTTGATTCCCGTTTTTTTTATAGTAGTGCATGGAAGGAAAGTGTGTAGCGTGTGGTCGTCTCACCACACCACAGACGTTCCCTTAGTGACCATGTTGATGTTGTGTTAATGAATGTTATGTTTCTATGGCCTATTTGAAGTTATTTATAAATATTTTTCGCTTGAATTCGTTGTATAATACAATCTGACAATCTCAAAACAAATTTTCATCAATATTTTTTAATATGGGTGATATTACAAACCGAAGATCACACTGCCCATATAAAAAAAATCACATTCTCCGTATAAAAAATCACACTAGCCATATAAAAAGTCACACTGTCTATATAAAAAATCACACTGCTTATATAAAAAGAATAACACCGTCTACATGAAAAAATCACACTGCCCATATCAAAAAATCACACTTCCCATATAAAAAAATCACACTGTCTATATAGAAAAATCACACTCTCTATATAAAAAAAATCACACTGGCCATATAAAAAATCATACTGTCTATATAAAAAATCACACTGTCTATATAAAAATCACACTGTCTATATAAAAAATATCACACTGCTTATATAAAAAGAATCGCACCGTCTAAATAAAAAAATCACACTGCCCATATAAAAAATCACACTGTCTATATAGAAAAATTACACTCTCTATATAAAAAATCAGACTGGCCATATAAAAAGTCACACTGCCTATATAAAAAGAATCACGCAACCCATATAAATAAAAAAACAAGTCGAACAAAACCTATGAAGAAGGCTAATACTGTCGAGACTTCTCCATCGTCTATGAACCGACCCAGATCGTTGATGAACCCCGCCCGATACAACCTACTATATTTCTTCCTTACATCCAGCACTGAAAAAATGCTCTACTGGTCATTTCAGACCACTCCCTGATCAATAATAATGTTGATGACAACCAATGGCACTCGTTGATCCGCTGTTTCATGGGTGATTTATTGTACACCAGAGCTGACTGGGTTAGCTTCAAATCTTACATGCCTCAAGCTTATCACCCAGTATACTTTCAGTATAGAACCTCCAGAACTGCCGCCCATCATCTCTGAATGGATCCTTTCTGGCATGGAAGGTTTCATATTTGAAAAAAATATCAACAATACCGAATAGCCACTCCTGATTCACTCCAGAATGTGCTGCAGCCATAACTCACTACAAACGCTACTACAATATCTTTTACAAAGACCAGCATAAGTAGGACACTGGTTAAATTCAGAACTTGTTTTGCCTTTGGCATTCAATACCTCAGGCCCACCGACACTCGTTTTGTCTTTGGTGTCCAGTGCTTCAGGATCACCGACCATCATCTTGCCTTTTGATGTCCAGTGCATCAGCCTCTTGTTTTGCCTTTGAAAGAGTTGCAAATGCAAAGTGCAACTGTACACAAGCAGTTCAAGAAAAATGTCGAACGCAAACGACTTGGATTCAGGTTCACACTGTACAAGGCCTGGGAGGGCTACAGAGTAAGAAGCACATTTTATGCGTATAGATGGGGAAGATAACAGTTAATTCTAAACTTGAACAGGTTAAGATTGTAGTGATCGGGGAAACGTCCCCTTGGGAGTTGGTTCCCAAGAATAGTGGTTCACAGGAAGAAACTGCTCGAGTAGAATCTCTCATCAAGGGAATGCAACGGTAATCACGGTAGTTTTCTACAATGTCAGTGAGAACAGGTGGTACCAAGGATTGCAGTTCGTCCGAGCACTTTCCATGGAAGTAGTGATAGAGCAGTGAAAGGCTTGTCACATCCCGTCTGTGAGAGAAGGGTTGGAGGGTGGAAAATAATTCATCACCTACAAGGATGTGGAGACGCCTTTGGACTATCGAGACTGGAAAGTGAAGACTGAGTAGCACCTATCTGAATATGACAACATTACTCCATTTTAGGCCTGATCTGGATCTTGTAATGGTCGAGGTAACACGTGGAGTCAAGTATACAGGGAACTGATCATTTTCCTGCATCTTTTGGGATGGATCGTATGTACGAGTTCTATTTGAGGTCTGGGTTGAGTTTATGGCCTAACAAACGCTCAAGACACGGGGCCTTGCCGAGGGGACAGCCATTCATCGTGACTGGTGTTAGTTCGTGGTCCGATTAGCAATGATGGAATGTAACTAGTTTGGTCTTTGAGGCACTGAATATAACCAGCTTGTTTTCCCCCCACTGAGATATTAGAGCTAGATCAATGAGAGCTCAGCTGCCAATCTTTGGTCATCACAAGTTTTAGAGGTGCACTCATATATTACTGTATCAGTGACACATATATTCATAAATGATCTGAGTATACTCTTAATCAGATCACTTATGCAAAGTAAAAATAGGGTTGGTCTGAGATTGATTGCTACAGTCCCAGAAGACTGGCTATTAACAACTTACCTGCAGAGACATACCTGTTGAGAAGGACTTTATAACTGAGAAGACTCTTCCAGTAAGTCCATATTTTTAGAGCATGAGCAGCAATCCTTTGTGCTACATTTTGTTAAAGGCCTTCAAAATGTCTAATGCTATGGTCCTTGAGGTGTATTTGTTGTCTCCATCCTCACTGATTATGTGAGTAATGGTAGTTAGGACATCAGCAGTGGATCGGGCCGAACGAAACCAGTACTGCTTGTCGCTCAAGAGATTGTTGTTATCTAGATGCACAACAACCTTCTTGTTGATTATAGACTCAACAAGCTTGCTAACGATACTGAGGAGACTGATGGGTCTATACTAAGAGGAGGATGAGCGCTCAACTGCGTTCTTGAAAACCGGACATACGCTTGACACTTTTCACAAGCTTGTTATCTTTCACACATATTCGCATAAACTACACCTCTTACTCTTAACGCTTAGGCAACAACTACCTTCAGTAATCTTCTACTCTGTGTGGCCTTGTATAGAGATATTTGTAAAAAAATAAATTAATCTGACTGTCCATATAAAAATCATACTGTCCATATAAAAAATAAACACACTGCCCATATAAAAAAGAACACTGTTTATTTTGGACGTTGCATAAATTTGTTTTGGAGAAATCGAGTGAAACTGTATGGAGCAAATGGCTTACGAAACATTTAGAGTTCGTGCTTCACATTGTAACAACAGCATTTTTTTTTTTTTGCCCGAATCAAATTTCAGCTTCGTCTTGTGAATCGGGAATTTGATCCTCTTAATTCAGCGCAAAAATGTAACATTCTCTAGGATGGGGTAGGCGGGGTGTTGGGAGTCATATTTCTCTCATGACCTACTGCTTCCATTAAAAAAGAAAAAAAATCAGTAATCACGTGTGGCCTTTTTCTTCTTGATACGCAAATGCACAATTCCATGTTGGAAAATATATATTTTTTCTCTTTTTCTACTGAAAGGATTCACGAGCCTCTTCTGCTTGGCCGTCCATCAGATTGGTCATTCTCTCGGACTCTTCCACTCGAGGACAAAACACGCTTACATGTGGCCCTTTTTGAAGGACTGCAACAGGACCTCCATGACCCCTGATCATATTGAAGCCCTTCATTTTTTATATGGTGAGTATTCTTTATATGGTGAGTATTCTTTATATGGTGAGTATTTACAGTTGTTGCATCGATCCATGAATAACGTCCGGGTTTATCGTAGAGTCGGTAACGCGAATAATTTAACCATGAATGCGAATAATTAGGTCACTTGCATTATTTACATTATTCGGACTGTTATCCTCATCTTCATTGCCATATTCACAACGTTTCGGACGTTGTACGCTCCGTCCTTTATGTCTATGTCTCTCTATATATCTTTCTATATCATAAAGGATTGCATTATTATAAATAACAGTCCGAATAATGTAAATAATGCAAGTAATCATAATACCTCATCTCAGAGATATAGACAGATATCTAGAGAGAAATAGAGATAAAGGCCGGAGCGTACAACGGCCGAAACGTTGTGAATATGGCAATGAAGATGAGTATAACAGTCCGAATAATGTAAATAATGCAAGTAATCATAATACCTCATCTCAGAGATATAGACAGATATCTAGAGAGAAATAGAGATAAAGGCCGGAGCGTACAACGGCCGAAACGTTGTGAATATGGCAATGAAGATGAGGATAACAGTCCGAATTATGTAAATAATGCAAGTAATCATAATACCTCACCTCAGAGATATAGACAGATATATAGAGAGACATAGAGATAAAGGCCGGAGCGTACAACGGCCGAAACGTTGTGAATATGGCAATGAAGATGAGTATAACAGTCCGAATAATGTAAATAATGCAGTTAATCATAATACCTCATCTCAGAGATATAGACAGATATATAGAGAGACATAGACATAAAGGCCGGAGCGTACAACGGCCGAAACGTTGTGAATATGGCAATGAAGATGAGGATAACAGTCCGAATAATGTAAATAATGCAGTTAATCATAATACCTCATCTCAGAGATATAGACAGATATATAGAGAGACATAGAGATAAAGGCCGGAGCGTACAACGGCCGAAACGTTGTGAATATGGCAATGAAGATGAGTATAACAGTCCGAATAATGTAAATAATGCAAGTAATCATAATACCTCACCTCAGAGATATAGACAGATATCTAGAGAGAAATAGAGATAAAGGCCGGAGCGTACAACGGCCGAAACGTTGTGAATATGGCAATGAAGATGAGGATAACAGTCCGAATAATGTAAATAATGCAGTTAATCATGATACCTCACCTCAGAGATATAGACAGATATCTAGAGAGAAATAGAGATAAAGGCCGGAGCGTACAACGGCCGAAACGTTGTGAATATGGCAATGAAGATGAGGATAACAGTCCGAATAATGTAAATAATGCAAGTAATCATAATACCTCACCTCAGAGATATAGACAGATATCTAGAGAGAAATAGAGATAAAGGCCGGAGCGTACAACGGCCGAAACGTTGTGAATATGGCAATGAAGATGAGTATAACAGTCCGAATAATGTAAATAATGCAGTTAATCATAATACCTCACGTCAGAGATATAGACAGATATCTAGAGAGAAATAGAGATAAAGGCCGGAGCGTACAACGGCCGAAACGTTGTGAATATGGCAATGAAGATGAGGATAACAGTCCGAATAATGTAAATAATGCAGTTAATCATGATACCTCATCTCAGAGATATAGAATATAGAAAAGTGTATGAATGGAGTTAATTGTTGGCTTTTGTTTTTTATTGTCTCTTTTCAGAGGACAGAGCGAGCCCAATTTCCAATTCCTCCCTTCGCCGAGAAGACACGGTCGAGAGTGTCCACTCAGGTGTACAAGATCCCTTGGCAGTCGATCCTGTTTCCACCACATCTGCAGGTGACAAGTATTGGTGGAGTCGTAATCCATACAATCGTAACCGGCACACATCTGGTCGACCCGTTCAAACGACATTGCCCTACTGGTACAGGATCTCGCGAGGAAGCAGCCCCAGCACATCACCGACAAATTTCGCACAGTTCCCAACAACACCCAGACCCCAGTACTGCGATGGACGTCTAGATGCAATGACCGTCGCTACTGACCACAGGACATACGGATTTAGAGGTAAGTATACTTTGGTTGTTTTATTAAATGCATTAAAAAGGTTACAAAAATGAAGCAGCCTGTAAGATTCGAACTTACTACGCAGACATTACTCTGTAACCCAGGGACACAAATAAGTGAGATTTTTATAGTGTGTCCTTTCAGGAAGTAGGCGATCATGACTCTCCACAGATTCCCTGTGAAATGCCATGATTTCTACGGAAAGATAGTACAGTGGTTTCGAGTCACATTTACCACAGATTCCTTTTCTTTATTATCTGTGAATTGACATGAGTTCTTAAAAAAGACAGTGGAGTAGTGGTTTCCCTTTGGATTTCCCACAGATTCTTTTCTTTATTATCTGAATTGATGAAAGTGATAAAATCTCTCGGGTTAATAAATTTAAAAAAATCCATTACTTCTTTAGAAATTGCTTTGTTTACGTTTGGATACGAAACTGAGTAGACATGAAAATTTCAAGAATCTATGACGAGAAGAATTACATTGAAGGCACTATTTAGCTTTGCTTGATCGGCATCGCTTTTTCGTTGTCGAGTCGGTTAAAGCACGTCGGATCTAACGGCGCAGGTTCGAATCCTTCTTTAATAATATTTCTCGAATATTCAGGCCGGTAGACGAAAATAAACAAACTTACGGATTGAGAGAATATATATAAAATAAATGAAAATATCGCCTTGTCGAAATTTAATTCCATTTATTTTCACCTCTACTATCAAGGACGACCCGCCATTTATGTGTAATTCTTTTGCCTCTGCTTTTAGTCCAACTAGGAATAGATATCTAACAACTTTGATAGGGTATCTGATGTAGGGCTATAATTTTAATGCCTTGCCATAACTAATAAATAAAATAATAATAAATAATAAAAAGAAATGAATTTTCCCATAATGCAAGTAATAAAGGAACCGGAAGGGTTTTCGTTTATCTACGAAGTTTTATGACCCCACTTTTGGAAAGAACAAAATCTTTTTCTTCCCACTTTCTAACGATACTGCTCGGACGTGCTTTGCTTATTCATGAAGAAATTTGGTCGTTCCAACTCAGCGCAAAGCTGACTTGATCTCAACCCTTGTTATCCTTACTTACCATAACTTACTTCTGAACCAAGAAAAGAAAACAGACATACACAAGAGATATTGAGAACTTTATTTTACTTCAGTCACCATAATAAAGAATAATCGGTCTGTAGTAGAAAGCCAAGTTTTTGTATGTTTAATTGTTTACATATGAACATACACGCACTTGAAATACACGTAACTCTTTAAAATGCCATACCATTCTACAGATGTACTAGCGACTTGCATGGTATCTCTTCTGTTTTTGAGTGTATAATTTACACAAAAAAGGTAAGATACCATGCAAGTCCCGGTATATCTATCATCATCATCCTTCGACCATGTCAACCTTCGACCTCACTTTGATTAACAATCCCTTTCCACACTGTTCGGTCCTGCATTGCTGTCCCCAGATCTCCAATATCCAACCATAAGACCCGAGCTATGGTGTCTGGGAAAATCAATTTTTATGCGAAGACACTTCCAGAAGGATGCTAGAGGAGTAAGAATGAGACGATTTCCCTGTCCGCTCGGTGGCAGTGGCCGGCAAACTGTAATCGTTTTTGTTTGAGCTTAAGAGAAATTTGTCTCAGTTCTCTGTAGATTGTGTTAAGCGTTGCATGGGATTTCCAAATGATGTTCTGGATTTTTCTAAGTAGATTTGTATATGTTCCATCTAGTCGTCTTTCAAGATGAATAGATAATGTCCAAGTTTCTCTATACAGTGGGACTAGTTCAATGTTGGAAAGGTTTGGACTTTTAAGGAAGAGGGAATCTACCACTTCGTCCTCAGCCCCTCAACCTCCGGCGTCTTCCTCTTTGGGTTGAGGTGTCCACTCGGTCCGAACCGAACTTAGGGGTAACTGGCTCCCTGAATACCCGTAGATTATTTCGACCAGTCAACTGGTCAAGAACTGCTTGCTGCCCATGCTGTGTTAGTTTTTAGATCCAGTAAGCGGGGTGTTGTCCATACGTTCACGGTCGACTGGGGGTGTGGACACGGCTGTGAGTGTTTGCACTAGGAAGTTTAGAATGTGGCAAAATAAAACAAGAAATAATATCTGCAGAAGCCAGACAACAATGGGGGAAATATTGACGTCTTTTATATAAGAAGATAACATCAGAACAGAGGTTACAGGGAGAATAAAAACATTTAACATAAATGAGAAAAGAAAAAGAAAAAGACACAATGCATCCAGCGAATTCCCAACAGAGAGAGGATTTGTGTGTGATAAACGCGTATTGAATCGCCTGGGGTAGGTTTATGACTAGTAGTCCAGTCTCATAGAGATTTCTCGGAACAGGGGACAGTCTTCCTTCTCGAATTCTCCCGCAAATCTCTCGGGACTCTCTCTGACGACGGTCTCGTTCCCCGGCTCTCTCTCCCGTCTCTCTCTTCCGTCTGGCCTCTTCCGTATCGCTCGACCGTCTGCTTCTTCCGTCTGCTTCTTCCGTCTGGCCTCTTCCGTCTCGCTCGACCGTCTGGCCTCTTCCGTCTCGCACGACCGTCTCCTTGTAGCACCGCGACCCGTAATGGTCGCCAGCGGGTGCTCACGCACGTGACGGCAATGTGCCGACCGATTGCGGTCTCTCCCCTCTCTCTCCCCCATCTGGCCTCTTCCGTCTCCCTCGACCGTCTACCTCTCTCCCGCATAACTATGCGTTTATATAGATGAATCTGGTTGATCATGAATCGACCCTTGGCCCGGCACGCGATTATCATGAGTGCCAAAGACTTTTCCCTTGACATGTAAACCGATTCTATTTATCTTATCTCAATTACGAGTTCTCGCTTCCACAAAATTATACTTTGGGATATCTAAACATTGATTCAACCTTTTAATCAAAACAAATATCTAAAACAAAACCAAATATCTCGTAGCTTGAGTAAGCTCTATTTCAATTTTTAACCGATAAATTTTATTTAGATCATTTTTTCATTGTTTTTTTTCTAATGACCCAGATTTAAAACATCGCCTCCTGACTGAGATCGTGTTTCTCATCGGTAAACACACATCTTAACCCAAATTGTACTTTGATATATAAACACTATTTCCACTTCCAGTCAATAAAAGTTATATTTGCGTGTGTGCATTCATGTGAGTCTGTGTATACCTCTCTCTGTTACAGGAAGATTTGGGCGCCATTACACGTATCCCGTTTGCTTTGCGGATGTTGAAGTCTTTTTGGGAATCTATTATGTGAGATCCAAGATATTTGAAAAGTCCATATAAAATTATTTTTCGTTATTTCCTCAGTCGTACTTTTTCTTCATGCTCTTTTTCTATAGTTTGGTGATCATACAAGTTTTCCTCGGTTTGCTGACTCAGGGATCAACAAATTCGTCGTCCCATGCAAACGTCAGGGGTTTGGCACTCTGCATCATAATAAATGAAGCAATCGTTTTTGTAATTCTTTTTTCTAGATAATCTCGTTTTTCGCTTCAACCGGATCAATGTCGACTACGAGTTCCCCAAATTGATAAGCGAAGTGTTTCCTGGTGGACCGACTTCGGTGGATGCGGCAGTAACCTTTAGCAGGAACAGAAAGAAGGTGATGCCCGGGAGTACCTATCTTATCAAGGTAAAAAGCAAAGATTTTTTTTACCATTCCGAAAAATAAATCCTGAAACTGTTAAAGAAATGTTGTCTTTAAAATTTTTGCGATACAGGGTGCGATGGATAAATTGTCGACTAACTGACGCAAAAATGAAAATAACACTGACATCTCATTTTCACAGATATATTTACCAAAATGACACAAAAAATATCTTGAAATACTAAAGAGTAAATCTATTCAATAAAATCGCCATTGGCTTCGACCACAACCTCCAGACGACTTTGGAATCTCCTGCAACTCTTCTGGACAGTCTTGTTTAAGTTGGTGAATGTTGCCATAATACTTGCCTTCAGTTCATCTTTGATGTTACAAGGAAATTTGTTGGTTTTTTGCTCAACTGCCTTCTACCACACATAATAATCAAGGGGGTTGCAGTTTGTGGAGTTAGGTGGCCTAGTGTAAGAGGTGATGTGGTTGCAGAAATTGTCTAACAGCTGTCTGGCGTCTCCTGCTTTTGTGGCATGGTACAGAGTCCTGTTGCCAGACACAGGGTCTTCCAGCAGGAACCCTCTTGACCCAGAGCAGCACTACCTCCTCTAGGCACAATGTATTCTTCCGTGTTGAGTCTGAGGCCCTCACCAACAAATCCGGGAGTTCTTTTCCTATCAAAACGATCAGAGTGAGTTTTCCGAGGTGCTGTACCTTCGTAATCACCATTAGAATCATCCAACTCTTTCCGAATCTTCTGCACTGTCCTCAGATTGACACCCAAACACTCTGAAATGTTTGCATTGGAGCTTCCGGTGCGAATGCCAAGCAGTACAGTATGTCGTTTTCAAATTTCTGGTGGACTGAATTGCATCATGGTGCTCTTTTATTCACAGACGGTGCCCACCTGTCCCTACTATACTTTGCGGTCGACAAAATATGAGCATGCGCCAAACTAAAAATATAAAATGGCGACAATTTGCACATCACATCCTGTAGAGAGGAATATACCAGGTATTGTTGATTGATTCCTTTTCTATGGCTTATCAACCATTTTCAGGTTATTTCTAGCAAAAGTTAAAATCTACATTCCATGTTTATTTCTGTGATGAAAAAATAAATATGACGTTAGGCTACCGCTTGACTAATAAGAAGCACTCTCTTTTCTCTTTTCTCTCTCCCCTGTCCTTTTCATCTCTTTTCTTCTTCTCTCCCCTTCTCTTTTTTATACATCTCCCCCTTCTCTCTTTTCATTCTCTCTCCCTGCCCTTTTTCATCTCTCTTCTTTATCTCTCCCCTTCACTTTCTTTATACATCTCTCCCTTCTCTCTTTTCTTTCTCTCTCCCCTGCCCTTTTTCATCTCTCTTCTTCATTTGACCCCTTCTCTTTTTTTATACAACTCTCCCCATCACTCTTTCCTTCCTCTCTCCCCTGGCTTTTTTTACCTCCCTTCTTCATCTCACCCCTTCTCTTTTTTTTATACATCCCTTCCCTTCTCTCTTTTCTTTCTCTCTCCCTTTCTCTCCTCTTTTTCTCTTTCTTTTTCTCTCTCTTTCTCTTTTCTTCCTCTCTCCTCTTCTCTTTTTATCTCTCCACTTCTCTCTTTTCTTCATCTCACCCCTTCTCGTTTTATGCATCTCTCGCATTCTCTCTTTTCTTTCTCTTCCCGTTTCTTTTTTCTTCCTCTCACTTTTCTCTTTTCCCCCTCTCTCCTTTCCTTTTTTTTATCTCTCCTCTTCTTTCTTTGCTTTCTGTTCTCCCTTTCACTTTTCTTCCTTTCCCTTTTTCACTTCTCTCGTTCTCTCTTTTCTTTTTCTCTCCGTTTTTAATCTCTCCCCTTCTGCCTTTTTTCTTTCTTTTCTTCCTCTCTCTTTTTTCCTCTACCATCTTCTCTCTTTTCTTCATCTCACTCCTTGTCTTTTTTATCTCTCCCCTTCTGTTTTTCTCCATCTCTCACCTTCCCCCTTTTTCATTTCTCCATTCTCTCTCTTATTCCTCTTCCCTTTTCTATTTTTTAATCTCTCTCCGTCTCTCTTTTCTTCCTCTCTCAATTTCTCACTTTTCTTTCTCTTTCCTCTTCACCTCTTCCTTACTCTCTTTTATTCATATATCACTCTCTCTTTGTTCTTCGCCTCTCCTTACTTCTCTCTTTTCTTCATTTCACCTTATTTTCATCACAAGAGCATGAGAGCCTTCTTTTGTGTTGCCGCTTCGCCAGTCGTAGACGACTTCTCGTGAATATCTTCAAAATGCAGTTTTCCCAACTAGTACATATTTCATGGTCGTGAAAAAAGACTTAAATAATTGCTCATTTCAACTACAGACAATTCTTACAAAAACAACACTTGTACATTTCTTCCTCGTTATTTGCTTGTTATAAAATTCTTGACTGTTTTATTTGTTCTGTTCTGGGGTCTTGGTTTCAATAACTTTCACAACGCCGTAAGCTTGCCTTTCTATGTCTTTTCTATAAATACTTTCACGGTAATTGTTCAGATGAGCTCTTCGCTATGTTGTTTTGTTCACTCAAAAACAATGAATTGTACATATGTGGTCTATTTAGGACTTTCATAGAGACAATGAGGTATTATGGTGAATGTAGTAAGAAAGGTAAGTAAGAATATGTTGTTTTGGTGTAAGGAATATTGTTGTATATTTGGGTCAGTGTTTGTGGCTAGCTAAGTTTAATGTTAAGACAGAACAAGACCGTCCTTTTCCCCCATTCCGCATTTTGGCCTTGTGCCACATTTTGTAAATAAATTACAAATAAATATCGCTCTTCCCTATGGTACCTAGACTTTTTTTTAAAATTTAAGACCATGTTGAAGAAAAGAGTGAGTTCTGTCGGGGTACATCGTACGATAGGTTCAGTTGTGATAGAACGAACGAACGAAGCGGATACAAGGAAGAGAACGACAATAAATACAGAGAAACCGGGTGTAGAGGAGGACAAACGCCCGATCTGAAATTGTGTCCCACAACATAGTCGCTAATTTCTTTTGAGCACAGATTCTTAGGAAGTTTCATGAATAATTTATATACTTTGGTGAGATACAAAAAAAATGTAAACCGACTTTATATCTCCATTGTCTCAGTTTTAAAAACTTACGCTTTTGTCGGTAAGTTTTTAGCATTTTGCTTCCATTTAATAGTTTCTATCGACTGCAAATTTTGTGCAAAAAGAGGATCCCAGAGCCTTGATATTTCTCTGACTTCTGATTGGTCAATTAATGCCAATATCATCCTTTCGTCTACATCCGCACGGTTAAAATTAATTTACCGCCAAAATATGTCTATGTGTTTCGAGACTATCACGTGATTCACATTACTTATAAATACTTGGACACATTTTCAACTCTTTTCTCTGTTTTTCTCAGAACCACAACAACAATGTACTTCAGTGAAGAGCCAGAGTCTGTCCCTATGGGAAGATACTATCACACACACACACACACACACACACACACACACACATACGTACGAACATTGCACATTTCTGCATGTCTTATCTTATTCATTACTTCAACTACAATGACACAGAAACTTATCAACTTCCAACAGTGAGATTTTCTTCAGCAACAAACATGTCGTCTGAGAGAATACAACTTTCGGTTCTTATTTTGTACCAGTGAGAAATTTTACGCGACATCTTCTGGAGCTAAAAGTTTCTTATCAATATAATCTTAGCTTCCCAGAAGATGCTCACTCAATTCATCTCAACTGATGTCATTCGTCGACGGTGAACGAATTTGAGTGGCAAGATATTTCAATATATTTATGCTGATTTTCAACTCGAAGTATTAAACTAAAATCTACATTTTTAGTACCAAATTCAACTTCTCTTTCAAGTGAAGACTACAATTTTTTCTCACTCAACAAGTTTCTTTGAAAGCCTTAAGCATAACAATTTAGCAGTTAAAGGGAATTAACTCCTGCTATATTATTAATTATAAATGCTACATATTGACATACACTTTGTGCACAATTGAACAAACACGTTTGCCTGCCATAAAACAATTTTTGGTGGGATAAACATCAATTTAACAAATTGCAATTCAGTTTAAATTACCTGAGTAAATTCATTCTTCAGTTTTGTATATTGTTGATATAAAAATGTTTTGTTATTTCTAGAAAACATTGTTGTTTTATATTTTGGTTTTGAAAGCTTTGTGCCATGCAAATAATCTAAATGTTTGTGGAGAGGTTAATTTTGTTCACGCAGCCAAACTAAAAATATCCTTCTGATACAAAATATATTCAAACAGATTAATCACTGCGCAACAGGCTTAACGGCCTCAAGGTCTATACCTTCTTCGCTTAATCTTTGGTTGTATTGAACGCTATGAATATATCATTCTTGTTGGGATATAATATTAGGTTCCAAAAATAATGTCGTTTTTTGACGTATTTTTTAACGTCAAAAACGACATTATTTTTGCACTAACCTAATACATCTACCCAGTTTTTTTTTATCTGAGTGTCGAGATTCCAAACATTAGCAACAACAACACATCTTTTAAATGAAACATAAAAAAGATTATTAGCTGGAAGAAAAGCAAACGCAGAACGTCAGTTGAAATAGCATAAATTCTTTACAGAAATATACAATTGAAATAAAATATTAATTTTTTTCTTGCAGTGAAGTTCGTTTTATAAAGTAATTAAGCGTTCGGAGAACGGCGTGAAAGAATACGTGTATAGATATCAGAGTTCGTATATAAAGTTATAGTAGGAGATTGCTGGTTAATCCCTTCTATTGTGTACGTTGACAAGGCCTTAGTCGGCGGATGCTGGCTTTTTCTCTTTCATTGTTTGCGTGGTTGTGGGTGGATGTGGATGTATGCACGTGTAGATCAAACTGGCCTCTGAAATTGTTGTGAACCCCGAAAAGAATAATGATTCTATTTTTATCTCTGTAAATGAGATCCAAAATCTAATTTCACATTTCAGGTGTGAACTTTTTGAATAAAGGTTTTAATTGGTTAGAAAATAATTTCACATACACCCGCGAAAATCTTTCTCTCGAATTTGCGTGGGTGGCGAAGAGAGTTATTGCTTTTTCTAAATGGTTAAAAAATGACACGTGGTAGGTCGACAACTACGTCCTCAATTTTGCCCTTGTAATTATTGTTAATCTAACAAACCTTCTGGTGGGATTTTATTGGTTGGTAAATATATACAGATATATAGGATTTAATTCCTATACACTTTCTCAAAAGATATTATATTTATCAAGAATATAATCATCCTTATTAGCAATGTGAAAATATCATAACTGAACTATTTTATTCTTTGTTGAGAGTATCTGGAATTCAGGATGGAAAGAATTCTGATAATGTTGAACTCATCTTTCCCTTAAAGATTTTGTGACCTGAAATATTTCGCTAAAAGTAGATGACATTTATTTAATGACCTGTAACAAAGGCATGTTACAGGATTGCAATGGACGACGGTGTTGTTGGTCATCAATTTTTAGCTGCAGGAGATTGGCTTTCTTGCTGCTGAAGACTTTCAGAATAAGAATTAATTAATTAAAAAATTGTGTATTTTAATGTATATATTTATATAAAGAATAGCTCATAATAGAACAGAAAGAGAAAATTATATTTACCTGTCTACAAAAACCGGGAATAAAAAAATATATATTTAACTGCAATGTGTGTAGCGGGTATGAAAGAGGGGGAGAAAGACAAAGAGAGAAAGAGAAAGAGAAAGAGAGAGTGTGTGTGTGTTATGTCACATGGTTGGTTTGAAATTAAGTAGTCGGCTGTCTGGGAAAAAATCTCTCCCGGCAAAGACAAGTCTCATTGATGTCGTTACTCCATCTCGCAGCAAAGAGAGAGAGAGAGAGAGAGAGAGAGAGTGAGAGAGAGAGAGAGTGAGAGAGAGAGAGAGAGATCATTCATGTTTCTTCCTTATATAGTCCTGAATACAACGCCACCTTGCGACGTTAAGCTAAGGCTATCAGCAGACAAGGTGGATGGTAATCCTCACAGACTGAACTAAGATTTTACGAAGCATTCTTTATTTTTCTTTTACTGAGTCTTTGTTGCTTTATTATAAAAATGTAACAAGTAATTCGCTTCTTTTCTCATTGATTATTCTTCAGGGTAACCTCATTTGGCGCTACCGTCACACAGAAGATGGCTTCCAGCTAGAGCATTTCTACCCAAAACCTTGGGCGAGAGAGTGGGACGTTACAGGAACTAAGATCGAATCGGCTTTTATGCTGGGACGGAAAGTTTACTTACTTATCGGTAAGTCCACACCTACATACAACTGGAGGGAAGGTAAACTCTGTTTTGATCAATATTTGTATAATGATAGAAAGAGCAAAGGTGGAGGAGGGAGCAGTAGGGGGAAGAAAAGGAGAAAGAGATAGGAAGACAGGGAGGTGAGAAGAGAAGTAGAGACGGGCAGAGAGAGAGAGAGGAAGGAAGGAGGATAGATTCCTGAAAAACAGACATTTTATTGATTGTTAAGTTATAAACTTGAAATTCAATTCTGTATTCTAATTCTGCCTCTCATTTTTTTTCTCTCTGAGTCCTTCTCTACTTCTTTCCCCCCTCCCTCTCTCCCCGTTTCTTCCTCTTACTGCTCCCTTTTCTTCCTCCTTCACTGTTTAACCCTCAAATGGTGTGTTCACTACTCTCTATCCTTATACTGAATATCCCCATCACTAATATCTAGGCGTTCCCCAAAGATCACGTGACAACAATCTCCTCGATATGGCAGCACATTCCTCAGTAGCATCTCTCTCTCACTCTCTCCTTTTCTTCCTCGTACTGTTCCCTTCTTCTCCTCCCTCTTTCTTATTCATTTCACTACTGTAACCTCCCGTTTGTCATAAGGGGTGTTTTGTTAACCACAAATTTTAAAAAAGTAGACATAATTACTATTTGGCAAATTGTTTCTTTTACTCTACCCCACTACTCCCCTGACCCAATGAGGATGCATAGCACGCGGGGTGGGGCAGTTGTGGGTCAGCTGAATTGAGAGGAAGATGTCATGAGACAATCCACTTCTGAAAAATCAAAGGCGACTAAAGCAGTGTTAAAAGAAGTGGTTGTTTTAACAGCATGGTCTCAATTCCAGTAAAGAATGATTTTATGAAGGCAATTTGATGAAAGAGATCAAAATATGAAGAAAATCCCTCAGGATTTTCTCTTTCAACAAATATTAATTATCGATCATTAAACTGACAATCTTATTAGGGGTACCACACATAATGAAAACCATAAAATCTGTTATAAAGGACTAAAAAGGGAAACAACTACCAAAAGTGACTATCGGAAAGTACAAGCAATAAAGATAAATAAAATAAGAGAATGAGCTAACCGGTTATCACTCCACACTCGTCAGGCCTTGATCAAAGAAAGTAATATATTTATGCACCACTGACTAAAAAGGAAAATTGAAACAATAAAGAAAATAAACGAAATAAAATAACAGAATTAGCTAACCGGTTATCACTTGTAGGAATCCTTCTACTCGGTTTTTCGTTGAATATTATAATTTGGAGTGTCGGGATTCAATACATTAACAAAATATCGTTACAGGGTCGCTCGTAATTTGGCCGTCTAGAATAATCAAACGCTTTTCATTGAAGGAATAAAATTCAGTAGAAGAGCCGACGTAGTTTCAACAAATAAACATTGATTTAATATAACGATAGGAATACAAACAGTTGATAATAGATTGGAAAGTAATGTCTTTTGTTTGGGTTGATAAAGTTCTGAAATAAAATATAAACTGTTTTTGTGTACGTGTGTGAGAAACAATAATAAAATGTTGTGATATGTGTGTTTGTATGAAAAAGTCAACATGTGTGTGCGTGATTCATAGTAAAAACGGATACGAGAGATACGAATTGTTTCTTACTGTTGGCGGTGATGCCGTGGTCTGGAGTTTGTCAACGCTGTCGTTTTTGACATGAGGTCATGAAGGTCATCGGCGAGAGGTGTGTGTAGTTTGGTGACAGCCGCGTGTATATTGTTTTGGGAACGGATTTCGTATGTTTTTATACACTTTTTCCGAACAATATCGGCTCCAGAATTTAATTATTTATTTATTCCTAATTGGCCCTGAAAGGACACGTGGTATGTCTTCTACTACGTCCGTACGATATTTAGTCAGTATCTACCGAAAAATAATGTTTACTAATACAACAAACATTCTGATTTGTAATCTATTATTTTATTGGTGTGTTTTAAGATGTAAGTATTTTCTTGAGTGTGATTGGTTTATAAATGTTGTAGTTGATATTTTAGTGAACACAACACACTCCTCACTCGTCAGGCCTTGATCAAAGAAAGTAATATATTTGTACACAACCGACTAAAAAGGAAATGTGAAGCAATAAAGACAATAAATGAAATAAAATAACAGAATGAGTTAACCAGTTGTTGCTCCTCACTGATGAGAAGTCGATTTAGTAATGCAAACATTTTTGTGCACACCTACCAAAAGGGCAACAGCTTAAAGAAAATACACATATATCAATAAGATATTGAGACGGGAATATTTTTATAACCAAATCACAGTCAGTCCTAACAACTATTCCATTTACAGAAAGAAGGCATGTAGAGGACGTGTGTGTTTGAGTATTGTTGAATTAGAAACATGTACGTTTATTTTCTGCTAGAAGATCCAACTACTAGAAAATGGCGGACACTAGTTGTGTCCAACCGAAGATGAGAGGAAAACAAACAAGACCGATATATATATATATATATATATATATATATATATATATATATATATATATATATATATATAAACAAATATATGTATTAAACAACACAAGTTAAAATGGACAAAGACATTAACATTTGTGTGTGTATGAACATTTGTGTTTGATCTTTGGTGAATGTTCGTACGTACGTGTATGTGTGTATAATGTTCATGTTTAAGTGGGGAACGCTATATTTTGCGAGAGCTCACATTTTAGAGGTGTTCGCTGAAATGAAGAAATGAAAAAGAGAACAAGGTAAGAAATCGACCAGTATTTATAGTGTAGGGAGAGTGACCCCTAGTGAACAATTAAGGAGGAGCTAACTTCAACAGGCACTTGAAACAGATGGTTAATAACTTTGCTTTGGATGTATATATTTATCAGATTCGTACTATACATAAATTGTCACATGAAAACGTAATTCTTAATCAGTAATAGTGTGGACTAGAATAAGAAGTGTGTAATACTTTTTGCATTATTCCTCCTAATGTAAAATACTTACAATATTTTATGTATAACTACTAACAACGTAATAAATTATGATGTTAATAATACCTGTTGCAAAAGAACAAACACAATTAAAAGGTGCAAAAATGAAAAAGTGTAGTCATCAGCGGCAAAAAACAACAACATATAATAGCAATAAAAACGAATACAAGGACGAACTAATCGGTAATAGAACTCGATTGAGGAAACCAAAATTTTTTGCGCATATTTCACTAAAACGGAAACATGATCAGAAAATACTAGCATATAATTAATATAGTGAGGTAGGTATATTTTGCTTTTTTCTTTATAAACAATTAACATTAAATCCGAACAAGCATTCTTTCTGCTTGTTTATTTTATTATTGCTGCTTTGTCTATATCTCTGAGACGAGGTATTATGATTACTTGCATTATTTACATCATTCGGACTGTTATCTTCATCTTCATTGCCATATTCACAACGTTTCGGCCGTTGTACGCTCCGGCCTTTATGTCTATGTCTCTCTAGATATCTGTCTATATCTCTGAGACGAGGTATTATGATTACTTGCATTATTTACATCATTCGGACTGTTATCTTCATCTTCATTGCCATATTCACAACGTTTCGGCCGTTGTACGCTCCGGCCTTTATGTCTATGTCTCTCTAGATATCTGTCTATATCTCTGAGATGAGGTATAATGATTACTTGCATTATTTACATAATTCGGACTGTTATCCTCATCTTCATTGCCATATTCACAACGTTTCGGCTGTTGTACGCTCCGGCCTTTATGTCTATGTCTCTCTAGATATCTGTCTATATCTCTGAGATGAGGTATAATGATTACTTGCATTATTTACATAATTCGGACTGTTATCCTCATCTTCATTGCCATATTCACAACGTTTCGGCTGTTGTACGCTCCGGCCTTTATGTCTATGTCTCTCTATATATCTGTCTATATCTCTGAGATGAGGTATTATGATTACTTGCATTATTTACATTATTCGGACTATTATCCTCATCTTCATTGCCATATTCACAACGTTTCGGCCGTTGTACACTTCAACCTTCTTCAGGTGATTGGAATTTCTAACCAAACACTTTATTTTGTCCACCGTTTTCTAGTTGTCTCAATATTTTTGGTATATTGGGTCTGTACCAATTCTTCAATATTTGCCTATATCTCTGAGATGAGTTATTATGATTACTTGCTGCAATGTTGCAAATATGGCAATGAAAACAGACCGAATAATGTAAATAATGCAAGTAATCATAAGACCTCATCTCAGAGAGATCTACACAGATATTTCTTGTTCCAGTTAACCATTGATTGGAGGTCAGCAGGAAAACAAAATAAAAAATCAATATAATAATGTTAATTCTGTGGCCAAACATTTGGCTGACAGAGGTTTCACTAAAAAAGTACAAGTAAAACTTGTAACAAGCAATACTTTAAGTATTTTTGTAATTAACAGTATTATAAGGTAGAATAGGGCTAATAATTACCACTGAAATTCAAGTGATTAAATTCCTAAATCTAAATTTAAGTTTTCTTATTTCAATATTTGTTTATTGAAATTAGTATTTTTAAAAATGTTTGAGTTTATTTGGGTAAAAAGTAGCACCTAATTATTTAAATTCATATTTAACAGTAAGATAAAAGCTAGTTCATCCTTTAAGATAATGATCATTAAAAGTGTACTCGAAAGATCTTTCATATCGTAAAAGCTTAAGATTTTTGCTGTAGTAAAATGTGCCTTTTCTCAAAATACTTATCATCTTACAGTAATATTTGAAGTAAAATATAATATATACAGATTTAAAAAAAAAGTCTGCCAGAAAAAAAATATCATAAATTAATACAGTAAATAATATATATATATATATATATATATATATATATATATATATATATATATATATATATATATATATATATAAGCTCAGTATGATAAAGAGTGTGACATGCATATAAGTATGCCACTACATTTTCAGCTAAATGTCCATTTGACTAAATGTCCATTTGGCTAAATGTCTGTCAGCTAAATAAATGTCTGAGTACCATTAATTCTAACCTGAGGAAGCCAAAGAGGCTAGATGTTTTTTTGGTGGCACACTGTTAATAAATTTTCCACTTTGAAAAAATGGCCTGTAGTCATAGTATCTGATGTCTCTTCACTGGAGATCGTTTTTCACAGTCGGCTTAATACCTCCACCCTGATTTAGTCCCCTTTTGACTTTCTATTTTTGTATCTCTCTGCTAGATTTATACTCATTTTCTCTCTCTTCCTCTTTCTCTCTTTGCAGACAATCGTATTTGGCTCCTGAAAGGTAAGAAATCGCGTCGTAACAAGTTTTACGACAAGAACAAAATCAAACTCTTCAATCAGATCCCGGATTTCCAAGCAGCTGTTCAGTGGATCAACCGTAACACATACTTTTTCTCTGGCAATGAGTATTATCGTGTCAAATTGCCTGCTCAGCGAAAGAAGATCATGTTGTCCGGGCCCCGGGAAACTGCCTATTGGTGGTTTGGGTGTACCAAAGTACCGCATATTCGACAACCTTTTGAAAATGATGACGAATGGGACTTGGAATTGAACAAATAAAGAGATCTTCTCTTTCTCTCTCTCTCTCTCTCTCTATATATATATATATATTTCTGTCTTTCTCTTTTTTATCTCTCTCTCTATAGTCTATATATATATATATATATATATATATATATATATATATATATATATATATATATATATCTTTCTCTATATATATTTCTCTTTCTTTCTGTCTTTCTCTCTCTCTTTCTTCGCTCTCTCCCTCTCTATATATTTCTTTCTCTGTCTCTTTCTTTCTCTTTCACTCTCTTTTTTCACCCTCTCTCTCTCTATATATATATTTTTTTTTTCTCTGTCTCTTTCTTTCTTTCTCTCTCTCTTGTTCTCGCCATCTTGTAAACTGTGTTGATGAAGCTGACATTTTAATCTTGAATACATTAAATATATATTATTATAATACTTATATATTTGTACTTGTTGAGCTTTCATAACACTGGAGACCAAGTGACAGCAAGGCTACTCAATACTCCAGCACTCTCCTCAGTATTCTTGCTGATTTTATTAATGCTGTTGGTTCTGGATGTTTTTTTTATTTTATTCTTCCTCAGATTTCCAATTATTCACATTTATTTACAAGGCACTTTGTGGCTGTTCCAAGTGTTCTAGTAACAATAGGTATAACTGTCACCTTCATGTTCCACATTATCTCGAGTCTTTTGGCAAGGTCCAGACACTTCTCCAAAAATTACCTTCTTACAACTTCACTCTGCTGACAGATTATTTTTTCAAAGACCACTAATCTGGTTACTCAGTGATTCATTATATTTAAGATTTCCACAGAATATTATTATTATTAATATATATTATTATTATAAGTAGTAGTATTACTAACAGTTGTAGTATTTGTAGTAGTAGTACTTTTAGTAATATATGGGCACATGGCTGAGTGGTTAGAATGTTCGCATTCTGACCATGAGACCCGGGTTCAAATCTCGCCAGGGTCGATTTGTCAGGAAGGAGACTTCATGATGTTATCGAACTGGAGGGGGGGGGTCGATCCCAGCATGTGGCACCTTTGGAAAGCGCCTGAAAAACCATACCACAGGTTGACCCAAGCCTTGTGAGTGAAATTGGGTAGACAGAACCCTTGGGGGCCATTGATAGCAATGAAATCACAAGTCATCATGGCTGACAGCTTGAGCATGTTGGCCTTGTTCAAATTTTTGATCACACTAGATAACATGCTCTCACCCAGAAACTGTAACTAAGGTCTGCTCAGCATTGTTACAGTATAAACCACAGGTAGGCTCTGTGGGTGTTAAATGAACACAAATGTGCCTGAGCAAGCGTCTGTAATAGGGATTGGCTAGTCGCCCTAGTAGACGGGTATCCTTGAATACAAGTGGCCAGGTATACTATATACTATACTTTTAGCAATCATTAGTCATTATCAAGTCGTTTTATATTAGCAAATATTAATTATCATTAAACTTTATTATCAATATTATTAAATTATATCTTTAAGAACAGGCATATTAAAAAGTATATATTAATGTATAATACATACAAATAAGTCATTTTTTTCATATAGACTTTTTTAATCTGACATTATTTGTTATCGTTATAAGAAATAACAATTTAAAAAGATTCATTTAAAAATTTTTTTTTTTACTGTGTTTAAATTTCAGTATGTAACATTTTTTGTGTTTACATTTTTAAATGTTTACATTATTACATTACAAAAATGTAAACATGTAATACTTTAAATCAGTGGTTCCCAAGCAATTTTGGACCATGTTCCACTTTGGTATTTGTAAAATACTGGTGCCCCCCCCCCCCCACACACTGTAATAATTCTTACATATTCAAAATTTTACTGCAATTCACATAAAGGAAGCTTAAAAGGCCATTAACTTGGTTGCTAAACAAGCCTCTAAAGACCATGGCATCCATGAAAGAGAAAAATTAAAAACCAAAAAGACAGTTAAATATATATATATATATATATATATATATATATATATATATATATATTTCAAAACATATAACAGAGAACTGAAAAGTAGAAATATAATATATTTAAATGAAAGTTTATTCTGTAATATACTTTGATCATTTTAATCATGAAATAATAATGCAAAATGAAATTTGAGCTCATATTGGTATAGTAAACTGAAGGGTGCACATCATATACATGCCCCACCAAAATATTACCATGACCCACCGGTGAGGCATGCACCCCACGTTGGGAATCATTGCTTTAAATATATTTAATATTTGTGTATTTAGGCAGCAAATTCTCTTTTAAACATGCCTGATTAAATAAATTAAAAACATTACATCTGCTTATTTTTATCATAATCCATTCATATTCACGGATATTTTTCTATGTATTATAATCAAATGATGCAAGAAATGCACTGTAACAGTGAAAATCACATATTTCTCAAGAAATTTCCATCTCTTTCTGAGATCATCATCTGGCAACTAGTAAGTTAAAAAACTATGTGTCGCTATACATTACTGAAAGTTTCAGTTTTGCTTTAGTGTTTATTAGAATCTGAAAAAATTATCCACTATAGAATTTTTCTTTTTATGCTGGAATATCATAGTCAAGTGTGCATAAAAGCATGATAACTGTTCTTTTTATAGGCATTTTAGAACATTATTACAGTATGTGTAGCTGATTCTATTCAAAACTATCAGCCACTGCATTTAAACGCAAGAAGAAAAAATTCAGTAATGGATAGCTACACAGTTTTTACCTTACCAGTTGCACCCCTGATGATGATCTCAGAAAGAGATGGAAAGTACTTAGGAAATAAGTGATTTTTACTGTTACAGTGATTTCTTACATCATTTGATTGTAATACACAGAAAAATATCTGTGGATATGAACAGATTATACTAAAAATAAGCAAACATAATGTTTTTAATTTATATTTAATATATATATTATGTATATATTATGAAAAAAAGACATGCCTATATTTTATATAGGTATATCTTTTACTTTTTATAAAATGATTTTAGGTATTAAAATCATGATTTTATATATATTATGTTTATATATATATATATATATATATATATTTATATATATATATATATATATATATATATATATATATATTTATATATATATATATATATATATATATATACATATATATAAAAATGTAAGCTAGCAGATATAGATTCATAGAAGTTGAGTTGTGCATTCCTTAAGTAGGTAAGTGACCTTTGCCTTATTAAGATGCTCTCCTGTGACCAAATTGTTAACAGTATGCTTTGGCTATAGTAATGAATTCACTGATGGAAAATGGGGGATTCAAGTTCAATTCCTCTTGGCAAACAGATTTTTCTTTAGTGGAACTTCTTGTTCTATACTTGTTGATATTAATTTCACTATTTAAGAAAATAGAAAAAAAAAAAGGAATGTCAACTCAAACACATGATCCCACTAAAAATAATGTTTACAGCAGGGATTCCCAGCCTTTTTTGGGTAATAACTTGCTTTTACATTGAAAAATTTTCCAACACCCACCTGTATAACAGATATTCAAAAACATACCAAAATTGTTTGGTAAAAGTTTGTTACTGGTTCATAAACTGACTTCATGATGTAAAAAATACCAAAGGGAGGTAACAAATAATGCTGATTTATGTGCGACTTCTGCTGCTACTACCGTGTTAAAGAACAATTGTAAGCAAACTTGACCATTGAAAACTATATATATAATTTAGTTTTAGGGTCAAGGTAAGTTTTACGGTTAGGGCTAGCAAGGCAATTGTCGATAAAAAAAATTAAAGTATTTTTGTTCATAATTATAAAAGAATATACACTACTTGCAACTAATAAAAATTCAGCCAAATATTTTTTTGTTGTTCTTGGTCTTCCCTTATCTGATTTATATCCAAAAAAAATGTTATTTCATCTGAAGAACCATTTGAATGTTAATAACTGTTCTCAAAACTATGGAAAATACCAAAATATTCCTTTTTTGTTGGGTATTTTTATATCTTATCAAGGAATTTCACCCATTTAACCTCCTGTTTTGTTTTGTTTTTTTACAGGTTCTTTGTATATAGCCTTTGAATATTTTTTTTTCAGGTAGCATACATTGGAATACGATTTTAATACTCAAAATCCTATATTGCCCACCAAAATTTCCAATTCTGTTGCTAATTGACCACCCAACTGTTGAAGTTACCCACTGATGGGCGATATCACCCAGGTCGGGAAACCCTTGTTCATAGTAATATAGAAAACAAATTGGTAAGCAGAAGGAATGGTTGTTAGGTCAAATGTTATCTAGGACTCATATTGCTGCTTCTGGTAATTCTTTCTATTAGCATATTTCAGCCATTAAGACCAAATTTATAATTTTTTTGTCTTTGAGTGAGCTTTGAAGTGAAAGGAATAATAACTGGTTATCTACTTTTTTGTTGTTTTTTCATATAATTTTCCCATTTACAATTTGACAATATCTTTTTCTTACCCTTCCTCCACCTCTTTTAATATAATAATGGACTCTTCCCCCACCATCAGTTTCGACGCATCAGAATCTAACAACTTAATTGATTCAGTTATGAAATTTTATGTGTTAATCTTAAGTGGCACTTAAGACCTGCTAGTGATTTTGCAAAGGAGGCTGCATATGGAGCAAAAGTGAGGATTGTGGGATGAAATCAGTTAGATTGGCTGGCCTTTTAGATCTTGCTCTTGCTTCTTGAAGACGATTCAGACAAGTACATTGAAAACTGCTCAGTCCACTAAAACATGTTGATCTCCATTCTACCCATTCCAAGGCTAAGGGCTCAAGGGTGTTATGAGGTATATTGACAGCTGACAAGTTGCTCTTCAGTATGTCTTTGTATCTTAGCCATGGGGGTCCTACATTCCTGTAGCCCTGATCTAACTGGCTGTACATTAGAATCTTGGGTATCCTGTCATTGGACATTCTCAAGACATGACTAGTCTACTGTAACTGAGACAGTATAACAAAAGTATCGATTCCACCAATATTACACCTGTTAAACAGGTCTATGTTAGATGTCCTATCTTGAAGGTTAACCCCACAGATGGCACACAGACAGTTTTGATAGAAAACATCCAGCTGGCATATATGGTACCTGTATGGAGTCCATGACTCTGAGTCATACAAAAGGATGGCAAGGATAACAGCTCTGTAAACCCGAATTTTCGTATCCAGTCGAATACCCTGCTGATTCCACAAGCGATGGTGAAGTTTGCCAAAAGCACTGGTAGCCTTTGCAATCTGATGCATCATTTCATCATCTAAAGTTCCACTATAGTTGACTTTGCTACCAAGATAGGTGAAAGACTTACATAGTTCAGGGCTTCTTTCAATGGTCTCTCTGGAAATTTGTAGACTGGTGGTTTTTGTTTCTTACCAAAGAATTGCTTCAGAGTAGGGCAAGGTAGGTGCACTACTTCAGTTTTCTTTATGTTAAGTGTAAATATATTTATAAATCTTTTAATATATATATATATATATATATATATATATATATATATTAGCAATGGGACAGAGAAAGGTATTAGAATGAAAATGAAATATTCCAACTGGAATTTATACATACATATATATATATATATATATATATATATATATATATATATATATATATATATATACCATGTGTAACAGCATAATTGTCCAAATTGTGTAAAAGAAAAATTGTCCAATTGTTAGAATAAGCTCTGAACTATTGTATCATAGAAATGATTAAAGATATCTTACTGGAATTCTCTGAAGCTTTTATAACATTATTGGACTCTACTTTCAGCAATAAGAATGCATAATTACTCTCCAAGCTTAACAGAAGAATTGTGATGAAATTGATTACAAACGAAAATGACATATTCATCATTAATTAATCATAGCTAAGGATTGGAAGCTCATAAAGAATTGGAATGAAGTTCAAATATATATATATATATATATATATATATATATATATATATATATATATATATATTATTGCAGAATCATTTTCCAACTTACTCAAGATGATAATCACCTTCTCTAACCTTCTAACATTCTGTGCTGGAGTAACAATGTGCCTCACAGGTTTCACATACAATTTCATTTTCAAGTCTTTTTTCACTGCTCTTTGGACTGTTATAGCTGAAACTCCTCTCCTATGTGCCAAATGTCTTATGAGTTGAGTTGGATCTTTTCTAATTGATCGCTTAAGTGAAAATGATGATCCCTCTCCCTGTTGTGACATCCTGAGCCAGTTTTCCTCTCTACTATTCCCTCTTTTTTAAACTTATTCACCATTCTCTTGATGGTTCTTGAATGAATTTTGAAGATGGAAGCCAGGGTATGAATTTTGGTACCATTATTGAAGGCCTAATTGATCTTTTTCCTCTCACCATTGCTCGATTGGGAATCGTGGGACTGACACAAAATGATTTTAACCTGTTCTCTTTCTAGCTGAATAAGGCAAAGGGTTTTTAAAGTAATTATTACGACAAATGGCGCCAAGATGGTTAAATCTGGAAAAAAGAAACTTAATTAATTTGATGGTTTTATTAGATATTAATCATTTTGTAGGATGGTCAATTATGCTGTTATATGATATATATATATATATATATATATATATATATATATATATATATATATTGCATATCAATAGTTTTTAATATGCCTACTCTCCATAAATTATAATTATCAAAATATAGCATGTGTACAGGTCATATATTCCTTCCAATTTACACCTTTTATTTACTTATTAAGAAAACATAAGGAAATGATTGTGTAATTAGCAGTTAATAGATCTGAAGTTATCTGCCTTGAACAGACTTTTTGTTTCTAGTTTTTACTTTAAAATTAAATTTAATAATAAATAAATATATTTAAATAATTTAAATTTAATAATTTAAAATTATTCTGAAATTATTAACCTGATATGATTGGAAATTGCTTTATTCTCCAAGTTTGAACAATTTAGTGGTATTACATGAACAAAAATTATGCTACAATGTACCGTTTTTGATGAGTTATAGTAACAAATAGAAAACATACATAAATCTGATCTTTAGTAGGTTGTCCCCAAGAATATTATTGGATAGGATTAGGAGCATTTGATTTGAATATCATTAAAAAAAAAAAAAGATCACTTTTGATTGGGTTATTGGCAATGTTTAGATGATTAGAATTTTAATAAAATACATATGAAAGTGAAGTTTTTTGCTTGCTTTATTCTTGAGAATCGACAACAAAGATATTAAATACTATTTCTTTATTAGATTGCTTATTTGCAAGAATAATTTTATATTTACAAGATCATAAAAATACGTGAACCAATTATAATGAAATATTTATTATTTGGAAGTCATTTTTCTTCTTGTTAATAAAAGAACATAAATTTTTAATACTTATATGAATAGTAAAATTGTTCATCTTCGGAAATACTGAACACCAGTAATTGGTGTTCCTGTCTTTAAAAAATAATGGCAAAATTTATCATTACATGCCTGTAAAAAAAACAAAAATCAATGTATCAAAAGGATTATTATTCCCTTGACACCACTATTATTATATAAACTTTGGACTGTCTCAGCCATGTTTATTGTTTTAAAAAGCAATGATTCACAGACATTTTCATAAATTTATGAATAAAAACTTTTTTTGCATATTTATTTCTTTATAAAATGGTAAATAATAAATATTTCATTATCGTTGCGTCACATATTTTTATAATGTTGTTATACCCCCACTTGGCAAATTTTATTATTTTAAAAAGTTATTTTTAAAATTTGATTAAAACCCAAACATATCAAAGTGAATTTATACCTTCTCTTTTTTCTCGAGACTTGACAACAAAGATGTTAAACATTATTTATTAGATTTATTTACAAGATTATAAAAATATGTGAGTCAATTACAGCACAATATTTATTATTTAATATATTATAAAGAAATAACTATGAACACTAATTTTTTATTCATAAATTTATAAAATATAAATAAATGTATTTTCTGAGCAATTCTTTCTTTTGCACTTGCTACATAATTCCCTAAAACAGTTTGCAAGCATCTGAATTTATACTTATTTTTCTTTGAAAATGACAACAAAAATGCTAAACAGTATTTATTACACTATTTACAAGAATAGTGTTTAAATCTTTGTGATGTCAACAAACACACAACACTTTTGTAATGCCAACGAATACTCGTTGTCACTTTCATAATGCTTGTTGTAGTAGAGACTTTGTAATCGCAGATACAGCTATAGTAATGCTGTTGAATAATACTGGTGTCAGACGCCTTTGAATAATAGTCACACTAATAGTACTTGCTTGGTAATACTTGCTCGAACAGTAATCTGTATGGTGATCTGAATAGAGGAATAGTATAGTGAATAGAGTAGAGAATAGTGGTCTGTATAGTAATAGAGAATAGACTAGAAATGGTGATCTGTATATTATAGAGGACAGACTAGGAATAGCGATCCATTAGACACATACTACCACCCATGTATACGTTTCCTCTATGGTCATGTGATCTACTTAATTCAATAATGGGATCGCCTGTGTTTGCTCACTGGCAATCTATGTTCAAACCCAAGTCTCGGTAGCAACACTTTATTCCTTTTTAACAAAATCTTTGCCAATTCTCAAGAGAATGCATAAAAATCTGGTTTCATATGCTTGGGTTTTATTAAAATTCTAAAAATAGCTTTCTAAAAAAATAAAAAATGCCAAGTGTGTAAAGAGTAAGGGTGGTGTCAGAAGATACTTTGTCCTTTTGAAACACTATTTTTTGGCAGGTAAATGTGTTAAATTTTACCCTAAATATATCAAGGTGTTGAAAATCATTAAAACAAATCATTAAAAAAAAATCATATTTAAATGTATTTTCTGTCTGAAATTCTGGGTCGAGGAGTCATCATTATTGACACTATTTACATGCAGACTATTGTCCTCATCTTTGTTGTTTCAGCTGTTGTGCTTTCCAGCCTTCACAAGGTGTATGTTGATCTGGGTAATCTACAGGGAATTTCAAACTGAATCCTTAATTTAATCTATGGGAGTAGATTATCCTTGTTCTACTGTTGATGTTTTGGGATATTTGTCCAGTCCTTATTTTAGTCAGTTAATCCTAATCCATTTAAATGTTGTAGTTTGTTGTTTATTTTTAAATCACTTCACCCCAAGCAAGGCAATAAAGCCACTAAAATGCAAGGAGTTACTGAGAGTGAAAGAGAATGAAAAAACTTTAGAAGAAATTGGAAATTCAATCCTAAACAACAAACAAATAGTAAACTTCTATTCCTGTTCAAAAGACTGGAGAGGAGTGTGAACCGGGTGACCTTTGAAACAAATTGGCATGAGTGAGGAAAATATGTAAATTAAGTATTGAATTTTTTTAAATTATCATAATGTCTGCCAATTATAATATATATAATTGGCTTAAAATTTGGTTTGGTTTATTTTGTTTTATGGCATATCAACCTCAATGAGATATTTAATGCCGACAAGATTTTTAGAATAGATTTGTATGAATAGAATATGTATACTTTGTAAAAAATAAGTTTGTAGATCAGGTTTCATTTACATACTTTTTCAAAAATTTATTGCTGGTAATATTTTTATTCTTCAAAAAATGTATTGCTGGTATTTTTACTACAAAAGTCTATTTTTATACTTCCATAGTGTTTTGAATCCCAGTTTGGGATTAAACTATTTTCTCATAGCAGGGACCCTAACAGGTACAACCACCCCGGGTAGGGTGGAACTGGGAACAACAGCAATTAAGTGGTGGTTCCAGGCTCCTCAAAACCTCTCAATCAGAGGCCTTGCTGCCAGATGCAGTTTATCGTCATACCCAGGATGGATTCTGTTTTTGTCATAAGAAAACCATAGAATTCATTCTTAATTTCTTGATGGATGCTATTACCGTGTTGTGTTCATTTAATGCAAGTTAATAATATCACATCATATCGGATTTACCATTTGATAGGTAGTAATATCACATTGGGGTCACCAGTTAATGGATAAGCTATGAAAAAAAGGAATATGTTCCTATTTTCATTTCCCCCATTATGGGGATTATTATATCCATGATATAATAACACTAATTATTTCACAGACTGGACAATACAGCTGAAAGGAAAAGGAATAACAAACATGCTTTGTTCTCATAGAGAGTTTTATAATGCTAACTTACGCACAAAATTATATACACATATTTACACATGTCCCACATAAAGAAACTCAAGGATACAGCCCAGTGGATAAAAGTGTTGGTCGAATCCAGGAACTTGACCCAAATAGTTGTGAGTTCAATACCTGGCTACAGCTGAGGTGAACAAAATCTTGGATAGCTGAGTTAAAGGAAGATAACAGATACTGAAACATCTTGAAGAGTCATGGCACGTGGAACTAGAACAATCTACCTCAGTGGATGAAATAAAGTTTGAAATTCCAATCACCTGAAGAAGCCCAAAGCATATGACAGCAGAAACATCAGTAATATGGCAGCAAAGATGAGGACAACAGTCCGAACAATGTAAATAGTATAAATAATTACAATACTTCATCTCAGAAATAGAGACAAATATAACACATGTATACTACACAAGTAATATGAAAATGGATAGTGTCAACATAGAGTCTATATAGAGGGTGATAATTTGCAATAGGAAATTTGAGCTGCTAGAGGATTCTTTTGTATTTCTGGAGAAGACCTATTTAGGATTCCCAGTGGATATTTGAGCCAGCTAGATTTATCTTCTATATCACAACCCAGGGCATATTCTTCTCAAGCAGGAAATGAAAGTCATATGTTTTTCCTAACATGAGGACTACAAGCTGGAGATAGTTTCTATATCAGGTTTTGATATATTCCCAAAGGAAAACAGTGCCATGGGGTTGCAAGCTGCCCATGTGGTAGCTGGCTGGCCCAGGCAGATGGTCACTAAAAAAACAACTGCTCAGTTTGACTCCTTGAAGCTGACTGGCAGACTGTTCATGTTTGTCACTCAATGAACTGATATCACTAAGCAGCTGTCAAGTGACCTATGTGACTTCATCTCAACCGAAGGGAGATAATCGCCTTTTGTATCCCTACATCTTGTTCTTTTTCTGCTCAGTCTTCTTAATTTTTTTTCTCATATTGTCTCAAATTCAGTAATCCCTTGCATCTTAGTGACTTTATTGCCTTGCTTGGTGTGAAATGATTAAAAAAATTATGTAGTTTAACTTCATTTTAAAAAGATATTTTTTATTTTGTGATAGCTGAACTATGAACATGCAGTTTTTAAAAAACATTTTTCAAAAGTGGCATATTTTTCTTTATTTTTTTTTAATCATTTCACCCAAGAAAGGCAATAAAGCCACTAAGATGAAACAGGTTACTGAGTGTCAGAGAATACGAGAAAAAAAAAAACACTATTAAGAAGAAAGGACAATCAAAGACTTAAGAAGACAGAAGATAACAATTGATATTGAATTTAACTTTTTGAAGATCAAACTTGACTGGGAAGCAAGAAGCCAGAAGAGAGTTCCACAAGTGGGAAGTGGAAGAGAGTACCACAAAAGAGAAGAAACTGTTAGCATAGAACTTGTGGTTACATTTAGCCATTTCAACTGTAACATGATAAGGCCAATGTAGTAATATGCTTAAATTTACTAAAATCGAATTACCAGGAAAATATTTATAGAAAAGGCACAGAGAAGCTATGTTACAAGGATGGGAAAATGAGTGTAGGTGAGATGCTTGACCAGGAACAATAACATTGCAAATTCTTGTTTGGATTTTATCAAGAATCTTTATAGCGAATATAGAAGGAGCACAAGACCAGATGTGGCGGCAATATTCAAATCAAGGATGAATGGTAGACTTATAAATATACAAGATAGATTCTTCTTTGGATTTTATTAAGAATCTCTATCTATAAAAGGCAGGATGTGTGTGTGTGTGTGTGTGTGTAACGAATATATGGCCGCAATTTTCAATGGATTTGCACCAAAATTTACATGCACATCTTCCAAGTTAGCGGAAAGGCCAGGACTGACTTTGCATTTCCCAACTCCCATCAATAGTGGAAATAATCAATTTTTTCATGCTTCTACGGCAGTTTTCATGTAGTTTGCGGTCATTTTCTACTGGCCAGAGTGAGAGCCTATAACTGGCTGCCACGAATAGGCAGGAAGATTCTATTGGCCAGCATGAGAGCCAACAGCTGACTGACACGAATGTTAACTAGCATGCTATGCAAAAAAATCGATAGCTGCATTTGTCACAAGTGGGAAAAATTTAAATCTGCATGGCATTTTACTCCAATTGGCTCATTCACTTGATTAAACTCAACGTTGATTCTGATTCCGCAGAACTGGGTTGGGTGTGAAAAATTATTTGTTGTTAACATTCATTTTTCATTCGGTTTTTCCAGTTACGAGTCCTTTTTTAAAGCTGATCATTTTGTGTTCATTTTGTTTAGTTCTTTTTTCGTAACAGATTTAATGTTTAGTATAGAGCTTAGAAAAAATTTGCAGTGTGAGATAGGCAAAAAGTAAGGCATGTAGCAACATCAGCATGGCAAAGGGCACTCCTTTAAAGGCAAGGAAGGGCAAAAATATTTTAAGTCAAGTGATAGCGATTGCTGTATGAGTTGTACGATTTTTGAATCAAGCACAGGCAACACCGGGCCATGCTACTAGTCTCTAAATATGTAGCAGGAGCACAAGACCAGATATGGCAGCAATACTCAATGCAAGGACGAATGGTAGACATGAATGTGTAAAAAGTTTCTGGCGAGAGTCTGTCTTATATATTTATGTTATTATTTTATGATGATGGAAGTAAATAAGGAACATTTTGCACACATTATGCTTTTGTTTTTTAAATTTAAAAATCTTGTGTAGTTTTGGAAGAAGATCCTGTAAATGACTGAACATGTGTAGAGATTACTTGTTGAACAATGTTCTAAAGTCAGATAGACTAGATAAGAGTGAGAGCAAACAAATGAAGATAGAAGAATTATGAAAGTTATTTGATAAACAATATACTGCAATATGCAAATCAAGTGTTGAAAACCATTTTCATTGGTTATATTAGTTGCTTGTTTTATGACTTCCAAATAAGTGAAATCCCCCACCCTCACATTTCGCTGGAAAACAACAACAGATAAGGCAACCAACATACAGGAAATATGCAGATATTTGGCTTTCAACTTCAGACTAATAAATTTCCCTCAATCAGATATAGACTTGTATAACTTGAAGGAAGATCTTATTCCAAGGGAAAAACCTATTTGCTTTCAAGTCCAGGCTAATAATCTGCCTTCAGTGAGATGTGGACACTTTTGTCTTGAAGGAAAATCTTTTTGATTTCAACTCCAGGCTAATAATCAGGCTTCAGTCAGATGTAGACCCTTTTATCTTAAAGGAAAATCTTTTTGATTTCAACTGCAGGCTAATAATCTGCCTTCAGTCAGATGTAGACCCTTTTATCTTAAAGGAAAATCTTTTTGATTTCAACTGCAGGCTAATAATCTGCCTTCAGTCAGATGTAGACCCTTTTATCTTAAAGGAAAATCTTTTTGATTTCAACTGCAGGCTAATAATCTGCCTTCAGTCAGATGTAGACCCTTTTATCTGGAGGGAAAGTCTTTTTGATTCCAACTTCAGGTTTATAAAATCGGACATCTTTACTTCTAAATTCCTCTGTGTACTTGTTTTAAAATTTCAGATCAATTTTGACCTTCATTTCAAGAGAAATTTATTTTTGACAAAACAAAACTTCTTCGTCTCTGTCTATTTATTAGGTTTTTGATTTATTAAGGTGCTTGAGGTGAATACGCATTTATTATCACAAAGATTTGGACAATTTAGTACAATGATTTTATTGATGACTGTATGTTCAAATAATTTTGGATGAAAAAAAGAAAGACTGTGTAACCTGAATTATGCTTCAGTCCATTAAGAACGTCATTTTTCTGCATCCTGAAATCAAATTTCTTTCAGCACAGTGAGATTAACCCTGAAAATAATTCTACACAATAACTGGACACCACTTAAATAATAATAATATTAATCATAATAATACACAAAAGAAAAAGTCAACATTCAAGTCAAGCGATTTCGTTATGTGGCACAACAATTAAGGGAAGGTAATCGTTATTTTTTATTTATACATGATACCCCATAATAGAATGGTACTTCAAAAAATGACTAACCATTTGTTGGCCTGAGAATATTCAAATCTGTCCGGAATGTATCCATCCATTTTGAATTTTTTGAATTATTGGTTGTGTTGTTTTCGTATAACTTGGCAACCAAGCAGAAGTTTCTTTATTGCACATACTCTGCCTGGAGGTTACACAGGTGGCAGTGAGACACCACTGATTGAGCTTGTGTACTGTGTGTCAGCAATATTACTTATGATATTGTGCATTATTCATATCTCCCCTGAAGGGGCTTGGGGAGATAATATCACATTTAGCAGAGATCATGTCAGTCCCAATACAATCTAGATTAATCTGAAATGTTGTGGGGGAGATTAAATGTTGTGGGAGAGATTAAATATTGTGTGAGAGATTAAATGTTGTGGGGGAGATTAAATGTTGTGGGGGAGATTAAATGTTGTGGGAGAGATTAAATATTGTGGGGGAGATTAAATGTTGTGGGAGATATTAAAAAAAGCACAATAAGTTGGCTGATGGTAATCCCTAAAGATGACTTTAGAGACAGTTTTGAAAAGCTGAAAAGATACTGGTATAAGTTTGTCAGCTCAAAAGATGATTACATTGCAGAGGATTAAAATGCCATTGCCCTAGGTAGGCTATTTTTTTTTATATTAAATTACTGGATCATTTCCAGATAAACTTTATATATATTCACTCCCTTGATTGGGTCGTTGAGCAGGTATATCAGCCTTCAGCATAGACTGACAATTGATTTTGAAAATTGGAATGTAAATTTTTGATATTTTTTGTCCGCACCAATTCCATAGAATTGGGGTGAAAGAGAGTGAGATGAAGAAACAATAATTAAACTAAGTTTTCTGGCAACCTAAGATTGTTTAATGTTAATTGCGTATTTTTTATCTGAATTTTCTTAGGTGGTTTTCAATTAAATGTTAGTTTGAAGCGTTCATTAAAGAAAGTAGGGACCAGGTTTAATTACACAAGACATTGAGCAAATGTAGATACCAAACACTGTTCAAACACTTCCCTTTGCTGTTGTTAATGCAACCTTTTGGCCAATTCCGTCTTCAGCCATTGTCAGGTGTTCCTATGAGGAAGAAAAAGAAACAACTTTTAGAAAGCAAACAAAAATAGCCATTAAGATATAAATAAGACCAGTTTTACAAGCCAAGTTTGCTTTTTTTTTTCCTTAAAGGAAAAGGTTTTCCTTTTTTTCCTCACAAGAATATACACCTGACAACTGCTTAAGATTGGATCATACAAAATGCTGTGTTAACAACACTAAGTATATGAAAAAAGGTCCAATTATCTAAATGATATTTAATATGTTCATGATGATTATTTCAGATTAAATGACTATTAATTTCTATCAATTTAGCTTTCAAGATGTTATAAAACAAACCGAGAACAGATTAATAGATATGAACAGACTGAGATAGATAGATAGATAGATACATACATATGAACAGTCTGAAATAGATAGACAGATACATACATACATATATTCATAGATAGATATGAAGAGTCTGAGATAGATATGAACAGACTAAGATATGACTATTCATATCTATCTTAGATATGAATAGATTGAGATAAATAGATATGAGACTGAGATAGATAACTGATTTAAATTTGAATGTGTATCTGAAAGAATGATAAATATATAAGACAATTTGAAAAATTTCTTGATATGTTTTGACACTAAAACTTCATCATCAGGAAAACATATTTTATTTCAACAAAATCTACATTAGCCCAATAGAAAGTGATTTAATCTAATTTAAAAATGATACAGGAAAAAAAAGTTCAAGCATTCAAATGATAAATGTAACTCCTATTCTTTCTTGTTAGATTTAGTTGAAATAAAATATATTTGATCATCGAAACATGTCAAGATAAATTTTCCAAATTGTCTACAAGTACACATTGTCTGACCCAGAGATTGAACTTACAACCCACTATATCACTAAATTCACAAACCAACACTTTTATTCACAGGGCCATTGCCCAATAATGGATAAAAGGTGTTGGTTTGAGAATTTGCTGACATAGTGGTTCAATCCTTGGGTCAGGCAATGTGTACTTAGACTCAGCGGAAATTGGTGAGTAATAAATGAACAGTACTAAATAAAAAATAAGAACTAGATGAGATGTCACCACCACTTGGTATTAAATAAAGGGTTCAGTTCAGAATTCCCTATAGGTTACCCAGATTGATATACCCCTGAGGAAGGCCAGAAGGCATGACAGCTGAAACATTGTGATAACAACAACAAAAATGAGGACAATAGTCCCGATGTAAATTCAGATAGAAGACATTTACTTAGCTTAATTCATTAGTTTGGCCCAATATCATATGAGCAAAAATACCTGTCTATGTCTCTGAGATGAGGTATTATGATTACTTGTTTATTTTATACATTATTCAGACGGTTATCCTCATCTTCATTGCACAATGTTTCAACCGTTGTACTCTTTGGCCTTCTTCAGGTGATTGGAATTTCAAACTGAACTCTTTATTTTGTCCACCAGGGTAGATTTTTCTAGTTCCACATGCCATGCATCTTCTGGATGTCTCAGTTATTTCCCTTTAACTCAACTCTCTAAGTCTTGGTTCACCACTGCTGTGGCCTGGCATTGAAGTCACAACTCTTTGTGTCTAGTCCCTGGATCTAACCAACATCTTTATCCACTGGGCCATGTGTCCCTGAGAGAAATAACTGTGACATCCAGAAGAGTCATAGCATGTGGAACTAGAAAAATCTACCCTGGTGGACAAAATAAAGAGTTCAGTTTGAAATTCCAATCACCTGAAGAAGACCGGAGCACACAATAGCTGAAACGTTGTGAATATGGCAATGAAGATTAGGATAACAGTCCAAATAATGTAAATAATGCAAGTGAACAAAAATATGTTTTGTAACTTTTCTAAATGGGGTAGGGGTGCAGTTTGCCATAAAATCAATAAAAGTGCCTTGAAAATCAGCATTTGAAATTCTAACTTTTATTTAGACTTAAACACCAAAGACTGGTGCCAATCAGATAATTAGATCATTCCAATTTTCTGTTATGATAATTGCATATATGTCGACCATGATATGTCTGACCTAAGTGTTTGATTTAGCATTTCTTTAAAAATTTGAACGATTAAATTAGATTTTGATTGAATTAACTTTTTGTCTTTAAACTCCCATATCCAAATAAGTGCCTCTTTTCATTTCTCAAATATATTAATTTCATTGTCCTCAGGCACTTATTCAAGAGGGGTGTTTACTCGAGAGGGGACGGGGTTGGCAAAATCCAGCATTTACACTATGCTTGAGATTTCTATTTTTGTCTCATAATAACTGTTACATATTGGGTATAAAATGTGTATAAAGATGTTACAACTATTATGGCACAGAAGTATTATAATTACATAAGACTAGAAGGACAAAACTTAGCAAACTACAATAAAAGAGCAAATAGACAAGAGCTGGAAGATTGTGTTGCTCCAATATTCCAAAGCCTTCCTGTCCTGAAAAATCAGTATTAAAAATTTTAACATTTATCTGTCCTTGAACTCAAATAAGCAACCATTTTGGCCACAATGCAGGCTTTTGTATAACAACCTAAATTATTGAGGGGATATAGGCATTTGATTAGTCTTATCTGGTACAAGGGCAAAATCACTGGACAACCAATGAAAACTAAATTCCTAACACTAGTTAGTTTGCTATACTTACTTAGTAACTAGTACTCTCCTGAAGGCAGCCCTTGTAGGTATTTACTAAACTTAACTTAGGTCACCATAGGTCACTCAATGGGCATCAGATTAACTGTACGAGTTTACGTTCTGTAAAATTAACTTCATAATTACTGCTCTACAGTAGGAAGCTTGTATTTCACTGTATTTCTAAAGAATTAAGGAATTCATTTTTAATCTGACATTTTTATTACTTTCAAATTTTATTTATAGTGGATACTCATGTTTGAAATAGATGACCCATTTTTTAAAATTTTATATTTGTAGTATTGTATGCAAATTAGATAGACAAATATAAATAGAGAACAACTGGTGAACATGGGGAACAGGTAGGAAGATATGCAAAACATAACAATATTAAACAGTGTGTATTATGTTTAAAACAAATAGTGTGTCTGTTTCAAACCAAAATTTGATTAGTATATGCATAATACTCGATTAATGCAGTAAAACATTCTTCAGTTTAATCATAGTAATTAAAAATTTTGTTATAGTTACCAATGTACAAATTATCTGCACTAATCAAGGGATTCCTGCAAATCCATTAATTCTTTAGCAATTGCTTTGTTTACATTCCAGATACGAAACTGGGCCTATAAGGGCTTTTGAGAATAACTGAACAAAGAAGTGTACCTTCATTAAAAAGGGAAATATAACTTTGCTGGGCTGTGGCAGTTTGTGTGGCCAAGTGGTCTAAAGTAAGCAGGATCAAATGGTGGTTTTTCCTACAAAGGGGGACACAGATCCAGATCCTCTGCTGAAGAGCATATTTTCTTTATTAAGATTTCTCAAATGTGCAGGCTGGTACCCATAATGCACACAGTTTAGAATAAAAAAAAAAAATGAGGCATTGATTTAATACATGGGTTCGATATCCATTATTAATAAGGTTTGAAGTAGCAAAAGTGTTGCTGTATTTATTAGTGCCTAACTCAAAAAAACTATCCAGATCCTGAGTCCTCCTCATCAGGAAATTTTAAAACAGAATGGATAAAAATAAATTTAAAAAAATACTCTTAGGGATTTATTTACGATTATCATTTGAAGATAAGAATTATGTTTACTTTTTTGATTCTTTTTTTATAAGCACAATTTCTGACTATTTTTTTGTTTTTACTTTCAAGAATCTTTTTGGGAGTTACTTTTATCTGTGCAGAAATATTTATAGATGGTCTGTTGAGAAATTTTAATTTAAATATCAGCATTATGGCATCTGTGCATTAAAATTACTTTATTTGGTGACACACAGACAAGGATCATCTTTGGGCAGAATGCATGAAGTAGCTGTTAAATGCATCCAAAATCAAAATGAAAGAGAAATATTACTTAGAGCTGCAAAGAGTAGGAAGTGATGAAGAGCCATGATCATCCACATATTGAAGAGACATGGCACATATAAGACCTTGATTGAAGAAGACAGTTGAGTTCTTTATTTTTATGAGGGTTTCAATAAAGTCGGGGTAGGGTGGGTCTATCAGTTGGATTAAATCTTCTGCAAAACTATCAAGTACTTGTAGCTGAGTAGCTAAAGCATCTGATGTGTTTAACCATGCTTCCTTGAGGCAAATAAGAACAAAGTATGAGGCATCCAGTGAGGATTGAACTCACTTTTCAGTAGTAACTGATCTAGCAAGACAAGCTTGCTAACCATTACACCACACTGAGGTGTCCAGCCATCAAGTACTTGTAGCTTATTAGTTAAAGTATCTGATGTGTTTAACCATACTTCCTTGAGGCAAATAAGGACACATATTTGAATCTCATTGAAAGCTTATGTTTTATTTTTGATCAGTGATGTCGACACACTACTGTAGATTGATGACCTGGATAAAGCTGTATTAAAAATAGTCAAAAATTAAGATGAAACTAAATACATAAAAAATTATTAAAGACTAGTAGTCTAACAATTTGTGCAGGGGTCACACATTGATTGAATATGTGGCAAGTCAGTTGATGGTATAAGCATTAATGCTAATATTTAAAAACTTAATTTCTCTCTGAATTTCTGAGAAGCAGTGTTATGTTTTATATTTAAACCAAAAGTTCTCATCATTTTTATTATCACATTTTGGCTGTTGTGCCTTCTACCCTTCTTCATGCGACTGTCAATCCAGGTAATGTTCAGGTAATTTGTAACTTTACATTTAATCTACAGTAGATTGTTCTCATTCTGCTGCCCATGTCTAGGGAAATTTGAAATCTACAAAAACAATTAACATTTATCATCCCAGTTTTTGAACCCAACCTTTAAGGTAGTTTCACAACACGTACATCCTGGCCCACTAATCTGTCCTGACATGTAGCCAGGTGTGCCCATAAGTTAACAGAAGAGTAATTTATGAATTATTTTTATATTTAAAAAAAGAATTTTTTTAAAAAGCTAGAGACACTAAACACATGGCTTCCATGTCTATGTCAAGTTTTGTTCTTTGAAATTTTAAACTGGATGCTAAATTATTTAATCTTTAAGCAGGAGTGGATGATCCTTTTCCTTTAGTCTGCCTCAGAAGATTTAAATCAGTCATTATTGACCTCTTTATTAAAAATAACAAATTCTTCATAAATCCCTTTAAATGAAAACTGTATTGCTAATCTTCTTTGAGAATGCTAAACCAAAATTTCAGATTTTCAAATTTCAGGACTAATTTTCCCTTATTAAAATTTAAAGTGTGCACTAGAATTTTAGTTATTCTACAAGTGCACTCTGAAGTAAAAAAAAGTTTGAGAAACACTGGTCTAAGAAACACAGGATCTTGTTAAAAGAAATATAGTTAAAATATATATTTAATTTTGTGAGTTCAATCCCTAGGTCTGGTAGTGCTGAAAGGTTATGTTCTTAGTTCAGTTGTAGAAATGGACAAGTAACACAAAAGTGTAACTTGACTGGTGAATATTAAATGTTACAAGTTATCAACACTTATTTTTCCTTAATAAATTTAAATTGCTCCCTAGAGTTTTTGTTATTCTACAGATAAAATGCTGACAACTGCAATCACTGATACAAGCCTTGTATCTACCGTTGCAAAATTTGCTATCTGTTCATGGTCAGACTTGTACTTCTTTCACTGCAGGTGAAATGACTCACCTTTGCAAAGGTCAGCATTCGCTTTTATATTACCTGTCGCTTTTGACCTTGACTGTTGTTTATAATTGTTCTGTTACATTCATGTCCACTATTTACAAAAGTGAAAACAAAATGGCTAAAGAAACTTAAAAGACAAAATATTGCGTTGTTTAACTAAACTTGCATTAAAGAAGAACTGTTGTCCAAATATATAATGCACATTATTCATATAATACTATTATTTAAAATTTGCAATATTTGTAGGAGAAAAGTGCTCAATATTGGGGATAGCGTGCTTGTAGATATAAACAGTATGGATATAAAAATCAACACGATATGGTGACAGGGAGTTTTTTTAATCCTTTCGTCACAATAAAGGCGATAAGGCAGAAGATTTTACTGAGTGTGAGAGAATATGAGAAAAAGAAAACATTATTAAGGAGAGAGGACAATAAAAGAACTGGAATTAAGAAGACAGAAGATAACAGTAGAATAATGTAGTGTTGACCCCTATGTCCACACTGTTGATATAGATTATTTTTTTTATTCATACATTTAGAGAGCGATTGTTTCTTAATACCATTCTTAAGATCTATTATTGTTTTTGTTTTTTAAAAAGAATATAGCAGCAAGCCAATAGTATGAAATAATTTCCTTTTATTGAATTTCCAGTGCTTATTTTTTTTCTTTTATTTTTATTGAAATAATTACCTGTGTTTATTTTTATTGAAATAATTACCTGTGTTTATTTTTATTGAAATAATTACCTGTGTTTATTTTTATTGAAATAATTACCTGTGTTTATTTTTATTGAAATAATTTCCTTTTATTTTTATTGAAATAACTTCCTGTGCTTATTATTTATGGAAATAATTTCCTTTACTTTTTTATTGAAATAATATCCTTTTCATATTTTTCTTAGATTATTTATGTCCTTTATGCTTGTTGATTCTTCTTGCATGCATTGTAATTTCTGTTTCTATTAAAAAAAATTCTATTTTGTAGAATTGTAATTTTCCGTTTCTATTAAAAAAAATTTCTATTTTCGTTTGTCTATTAAAAACAATCATCCATTTTAAAAAATTGCTAAGCATGAAACACTGTAAATGAATAAATAAAACAAAAATGTTATTTGTGTGTGTGTGTGTGTGTGCAGCTATAGGGCCCTGTGTATTATTTACTCATAGCTGGGGGGAGAATAGATGGGTTCATACTTTCTGAATGGTATTTGCATGTAAGTGAATGTAACAAACTTTTCACATTCCAAGTCGCAATACATTACATCACCCACAAATCCAAAATGAACCACCATGAACACAGATCAATAAATGTGTAGCCCAACCCTAGATATTAGCTAAGTTTTGATCTGAAATTTTCACTGTATAATATTTCCTTTATGTGATTAATATTCTCCACAGAATTAAAAGCACTGACATGGAAGGAGACGAAGTTAGAAAAAATCTGCTGTGTAAATTAAAAGCCTTTTTCCTTTATCAGGGTGTGGAGTTCTTGACATGCCAATCTAGTCTGTCTATATCGCTGTGATAAGGTATTATGATTATTTACATTGTTTAGACTGTTATCCTCATCTTCATTACCATATTCACAACATTTCAGCTGTTGTAAACTCCGACCATCTTCAGGTGATTGGAATTTCGAACCAAACACTTTATTTCATCCACCGGGGAAATAATTGAGACATCTGGTAGAGTCATGGCATGTGGAACTAGAACAATCTACCCTGGTAGGCGAAATGATGGGTTTGGTTTGAAATTCCAATCACCTGAAGAAGGCTGGAGTGTACAATAGCCGAAATGTTGTGAATATGGTAATGAAGATGAGGATAACAGTCTAAATAATGTAAATAATCATAATACCTTATCACAGAGATATAGACAGACTAGAATAATGTAAATAATGTAAAGTACCAATCTAGCGCCTAAAGGTTTAGGATGAAAGACTTTGGGCATGATTGTTATTAAAATGAAGACACCCGACCAAAGTTGAATAAAATCTTTGATCAAAGTAAATGGATTTTGATTATACAACATTTCACTCAGAGAAGAACCTCACTTTTTCAATTTGCCAATATTGAAAATAGAAAAGAACAAAACAAAAAAAATAACAATTTACATTTCTAATAAAAGGTTCCATCTTCAACATCTTGGATCCTGGCATTGACTAAATGAATTGCCAAAATTTGTTCTTAAATATTCAGCATTGCATATGCCAAGACAAAATACTTAAATAAACATGGTAACAATTTGGACACAAAATAATTGCAGAATAAATTTGGAAAAAGAACAAAATTAAAAGGTTGATATTTACATTTGTACTAATATCCTCATCTATGTTGTTATTATCACAACGTTTTGGCTTTAGGTGCTTGCTGATCTCGATAACCTTTTGGGAATTTTGAACCAAAATCTTTATTTAATTTATAAGGATAGAATGTTATCATTCTGCTGTCTATCTCTTGGAACCTCTGGTTTTGGTTTGATACTGCTCAATTATTACTAGCCATTTACATGGAATCACTGTCTGTACTACCTGGCCCAAGGATTGAACTATGTGACCAAATTCACAAAGTAATACCATAATTCTCTAGGCTATTGTCCCATAATTAAGCCAGTATACACAAAGTTCTGATAATAATGAAAAAAAAAAAGAAGCTGATGTTATTTTGATCATAAATAATGATAACTCCACATCCCAGAAATGAAGAAGGTTAAAGGTTACAAAGTTGAGATAATAACAACAAAGATGAGGATATCTGACTGCAAAAAATGTAAATAACTCTTCATCTCAGAAATTCACAAAAGAAAATAAATGGTCAATGTTCAAATGTTTTTATAACACTGATGCTGATAATTTATATTTGATGGTTTTTGTCCCCTTTCCAGACAAACTGATCAAGTCTGGCAAACCAAACATTCATTTATACATAATCAAATCTAATAATGCCAATTGGAGCACCCATTATTAAATCAGCTTGAGCAACATGGCACCATGCTTTGAAAGGAGTGATTTTTTTTTCACCAGTAAATGATCAAATTTTGATACCATTGCAACCAGGCATCGATTTTTGAATTACCAAGAGGTTTTACAGATCATTCTTGATTTTGGTGACAAAATTTGAAGCAGACGTGAATTTTATTCAAACAATAACTCCAACTTAAATGATACTGCCAACTTTATATTATATTTTGCAATTTCAGCACATTCTGTTTCCATGGTAAAGTCCAAAGCTGGATTTCTCAATCTAGGCCAGTTGTTATTAATTTTACTATTCAAGAAAAAACAAAAAAGTCAGGGTTGGTAACACAAACACATGTGTCCTCCCACTAAAAATTTCTATCTACTTCAGTCTGTCTATATCTATATCTATTCATATCTTTCTATCCCAGCTTGGTCATTACCTATCAATCACAGTCTGTTCATATTTATCTATCTATCTATCTATCTATATATCTAATGCAGCTTATATCTAGCTATTTTTTCTTATTAATATAAATTTTATTTTTAGTGGGTCTCCATGTTTGAGCTGCTTTCCCTACGTTTTTTTTATTTTATTAAAAAATGAAATTAATAACCGGCACAAACTAAAACATATGTACCCTTTTGTTATAACCGAGGGAAGGTTACTGAATAGAATAATCACACAAAGGTTAGTAATGAATGATAATACTTAGGACAAGAACAACACATATAAGATTCTTCAGCGTCGTGTAGAAGTAGTCAACTGCTAGAAGTAAGTCAAGTGAATTTCACAATGAATCTTCAACTGCAGACCACAGACCAACTTATATAAAGTATTCACTACTATATTTATGGGAATGGGAGCATACCCATTATCGTCTGTAGGTATGCTACAACACCCTGAAAAATAACATTTGTAGTAATGACATAATGTTAAGTAAAAAATCCATTAAAACTGTTTATTATCTGTCTATATTTCTGAGATGAGGTCTTATGTACACTATTTACATTATTCGAACTATTGTCCTCATCTTTGTCGCCATATTTATTACGTTTTGGCCTTTCAGTATCTGTCTATATTTCTGAGATGAGGTATTATGTACACTATTTACATCTTTGTCGTCATATTTATTACAACGTTTAAGGCCATTGTACGCTTTGGCCTTCTTCAGGTGGTTGGAATGTCGAATTGAACCCTTTATTTATCTCACTGGGGTAGACTGTTCTAGTTCCATGTGCCATGTCTGATGGATGTCAGTTATCAGTTATCTCCTGTTAATTCCCCTCTTCACTGTCTTAACCGGGTATTGAACTCACACTCTTTGGGTCCTGTCACTGGATCTAACCAATGCCTTTATCCACTGTGCCATGTGTCCTTGAGTTCAATACCCGGTTATGGCAGTGGAGAGGGGAATTAAGGGAAGTTTGGACCCTGCTGGAGGACATCCTTTCTTTATTACGACTCTCAAATACACAGACTGATGTAATTCACACTGTTTAAAAAACAGGGAGTCTACTAAAACAGGGGTTGGCAACCTACGGCACACGTGGCATGCAGCCACAAATGACATCATGAAGTCTGAACCAATAACTATTACAATGCAAAAAGATATTTAGATGTTTCAATTTTAGTATATACTAAAGTATATATACTAAATATTACTATATAAAATATATTGTAGAATAGGTATATTGACCTTGACTTGTATAAAAATACGTGTGCTGTTGGCACACTGAATGATTTTAAAACCCTAAGTCGGTACATAGTTAGCAAAAGGTTGCTGATCCCTGTACTAAAACATGTGTATCTACTAAAATATAATGTTTAAAGTAATAATAAATAATGTTGGATTAAAAATTTAAAAAATGCAATAATTGCTTATTATTTAAAAATATGAAGACAGTAATAAAAAAACCTCTTGAGCTATGAACAATATTGGTTGATTGGCTTTTGCTCCACTGCTGATATTTTGTCATTACTCAAAGAATCAATGAAATAGAATGCAGCATTAGACAATAAATACATCATAAGGATAATTGCATTAGATATATCGAAGGCCTTTGACAAGGGGGTTGCTACACAAACTCTCCAGCTATGGAATCCCTAGAAGAGTCTTCTCAAAATCTTTCCTTACAGGTAGATCTATCATGGCCAGTCCTCCAAGGCCCATGAGATCAATGCAGGTATCCTCCAAGGCTTGCTTCTCAGCACAACTCTTTTTCTGCTTTACATTTGCCTAAGAGCATACGCCAATCTATTGTGAATCTCGATGCAGTTGATACAACATGGTATATGCGCACATCTCCCAAAGTCTAGTTGACCAGAGTTTGGTAGCTGATCTCTCCTCTGCTCTAGCTTGAACAGATCGGGCCTTGAATTTCACTTCACAATGAACGTGTATTACCTTTCAACACCTTTTGACTTGAATGCCTATTGGGACACAAGCTCACCCCAGACCCCAAGTGAAACTCGTACATATGATCCATTGCTAAAGATGTTAGAAAAATGTTGTTTCTTGTACTGTTCAAGTAAGCACCTGGCTCATCCTGACATGCTCTAGCATTACAAGAGCCAGATCAGAGCAGAAATGGAGTACTTCTGCCATATCTTGGATAGAACTGCCAGTCTTCATTTTTCTGGTCTTGATAGAGCCAAAAAGTGCCTACGTGGCCTTGTGGGTGATGAATTATTTTCCACCCTACAGTCCCTTTCCCCACAGATGAAACTCTGCTAGCCTCTTGCAACTCTATTGCTATTTCCAGGGAAAATGTTCAGACGAGTTACATTCCTTAGTTCCAGCTAGAACCCACCACACCCAAGTTACACTGAGGCAAACCACCCTCAGTTACTTCGTATTCCATTAGTCAGGGGAAAGTTCCACTTGAACAGCCTCTTCCCATGAATCACTACCTTATGGAACAAACTCCCAAGAGAATGCTTTCTTGACCACTAAAATCTTAACTTCTTCAAATCTGTGGTTAACTGTTATTTTTCCCCACATATCTCATAAAATGTGTCTCTTATTGATGATGCAACAACCTCCTTAAATAATCCTCTACCTTGAGTGGGTCTTGGGCCTTGTATTGGGTGAACATTATAAAAATAATAACAACAAAAGCAATTCACTAATTTGTTTCTGTTTGTTCTAGTTAAATATTTGAGGAAAATAAAATAAATTAACAATTTCTGGGATTTATTAATTGCTTCCAGACAAAAAATCTGTGAGAAAATGAACAAAACATACTTTGATTTTGTTAGACCCAACCAAAAACGAAAATACAATGTCTATAATTTAGTATGTGTTTCATGTCAGAAAATATCAGAGGTTTGAATCAAATTTTATAGCCATCAAGAATGTTCAATCAAAAAAGAATTGATCTGTGGGAAATATGTGGGGGGGGGGAAGATACCAAAATAAGTGTTGTACTCAGTACAATAGAATGTCGTAGGGCCTTCAAGGCTTTGATGTAGAAGGTGACCCATAGCCACCAAGTGCAGAATTGGGCCTCAAAGGGGCTCAATGGGTATACCAACATTAACAGGAAGTGAACCCAGTTGAACATAGGATATATACACACAAGATAACTGGATAACAGGGGAGAAGGTAGAATCATTTACATCCTCACAAAAAGAAGATGAAAGATTTAAAGATAGATATGGAACCACACACCCTGCACAGCCAATGTTAATTTGATGGAGTCTGGAATTGAATAAAGAATTATTTTACATGTTAAAAATTTAGTCTTCCATCAGACATTATTAGCATCACATTATAACACTATGGAAGCCTAAAAAGAACACATTTTGCATTTTCTTTTTCTTGACAACAGGAAATTTCTTGGTGTTGAGTTTGGGGTCAAATTTAGACAGCAATTTAATTCTGGGGAAAAAAAATATTTCAGCCTTCAGAATGGTCCATCTTTTCAGTTACATTTAGAATCACTTAAGTTGTCAGTTCTTTTCAAAGATTTGCTCCAAGAACAGGTTAATTCTGTGAAAAAATTTTGTAAAAGGAAAATATTTTGCAATACAGGGTATTGCATTTAGAGATTATTTTCTTAAAATCTGCATCAGACTAAAATTTTCACTATCAGTGGCAATTGATAAGTTTAGTGTTTTATGGTATGTTTGAGTGTGTGTGTGTATACATATGGATGGTTTAATAAAATAAAAAAATATAATTAAAAAATTGGGTTTTTATCTATCAATAAAAAGAAATTGCAAGCTAATCATTCATATACCTTTAATTAGAAATAATGGTAAAAAAATAAAAAAAAATAAGAGAGACAAAAGTATTTATATTCTTATATGCAGCAAATTTGCCTTAATTTACACAGGAATCCCAGTTCTAAGTGAAATGCATATCTAAGAAGTTCAAAATTCTCTTTCAATGAATGAGTCATATACATTCATAAGATTAAGAGAAATTTAATTTAAAACAACTCCCCCACCACCTCACACAAAGAACTACTTTTGACTCTTAGAGGAACTAAGAAAGGACACACATGATTCCAGATGCCAAGTAGGGGTGGAATGTGAAATTCAGTTCCTAGATTCTAGAAAATGTCAATGGCACAATAGCTGTTTTTGTTTTAAGTACAACTATAATACGGAATAAAAATTTCCAAATTATTCAACATGTAATCACAAGTTTGGCCATGTTGAAATCTTGAACTGAACTATAATCGATCTAATGTTCTACAAACGAGGTAGAATTTTTAAAGAAATTATGAAGTCTTTTTGTTAATCTCAAATTTAGACAACAATTTGATTCTGGAGAAACAAAATATTTCAACCTTCCTCCAAAATGGTCCATCTTTACAGTTGTGTTTAGAATCACTCAAGTTGTCAGATTTTTTTTAAAGCTTTGCTGCAAGAAGAGGTAAAAGCTGTTAATAGTTTAAAAAAAGAAAAAATTTAGCAAGCTGGCAAATTTTGCGGCTCATTTCTATTGGACCAAAATATCAATGAGCAGTGGAAATCAATTCATGAGGTATTCAGGTTTTCATGGTCGACACTAATGGAAAAGATGAGTTTTTTTCCACAAAACCAATTTCTACATAAACAAAAAACTGAGATGTCAAACAATTTGTGGAAAACAACAAAAGACAAAAACAAAACACTGTAAAAGTTGCAATAAATAATTAGTCAGAGTTCTTGCTGATTTTAGAAAGAGTCTAAGAATGGCGACAACAATCTGAACAACAAAATATTCTGCAAAATTCTGAAATTAGATTTGTCCTCGTTCCATTGTTTTGCTTTTTGTTTTTACATTCTTCAATTTTCCTGGTGTTTCTAATTCATCTATTTGTATTCCAAGGTTCAATAGTTCTATATTAAAAGGTCAGTCCAACAGGCATCCATTTTCAATTTCAATGATTTTTATTTTTAAATCAGTGGTGATGTTTTTCCGTATTAAAATTCCTAGGAAAGCATTTCGTTTATGAATGATATTTAGGCAAACATGGGGTTTCATGCCTGTAAAAAAAAAAAAAAAAAGCCCAAAGTGTCAGAAGGACAGTTTTTCCATTGACACCATTATTAGTTTATTGACACTATTTACATTGATCACATAGTTGTCCTCATCATTGTTGCCATATTTACGATGTTCCTGCCATTGTATTCTCTGGCTTTCTTCAAGAGTTGTGAATTCAATATTTGGCTACTGCGGTGATGAACAAAAACTTGGAGAGTTCAGTTAAAGGGAGATAACTGGCTCGTGGAACTATAACAGTCGTAGTTCAGTTCAAAATTCCAATAACCTGAAGAAGGCTGGAGTGTACAAGGGCCAAAACATCATAAATATGGCAACAAAGATAAGGACAACAGTTTGAACAATGTAAATATTATAAATAATTACAATATATCATCTCAGAAATATAAACAGATACTGTTATTATTTTAACTACCTTCGCTCCTCAGCAAAGTTTATTGGTTTTATTACAATTCTTACATTGCTTTTTAGCAATGTAAGAATTGTAATAAAACCTAAACATGATGAAAGTTAATTTATATTCTTGAGAATTTACAACAAAAATATTAAACACTTTATTTATTAGACTGTTTATTTACAAGAATAATTTTATATTTGCAACATTCTAAAAAAACTAATACAATTAAAATTAATACAATGCAATATTTATCATTTACCAATTTATAAAG